>LPNX011216936.1:181955-240614 GCA_001517045.1 Pseudotsuga menziesii
TCAATTTCTGGGGCTTGATATTGCTCAAACCAAAGCTGGAATAAAGGTGCACCAGTACAAATATGCCTTGGATTTGCTGATCAAATTCAGAATGCAAGATTTCAAAGCAAGCAAAACTCCTTTCCTTTCAGGAGTGAAGCTGGAGAAAGATGATTCTCCACCGATGGTAAACAACACTTTGTATAGACAGTTGATTGGATGTTTATTGTATTTGACACATACTCGACCTGATATTTGTTATGCATTCAGTGTTGGTTATAGATTCATGGATCAGCCCCATGAGATTCATTGGAAAGCAGCCAAGAGGATCCTTAGCTTTGTTCAGGGAACAAGGACACATGGGATTTTCTATAAAGGCAATTCTGACCTTGAGTTAATTGGTTTTATTGACAGTGATTGGGTAGGTGATAGCACAGACAGGAAGTCCACTTCAGGTTATGTGTTCATGCTTGCAGAAGGGCCAATCAGCTGGTCAAGCAAGAAACAGAGTGCCATTGCACTCTCATCTACAGAAGCTGAATACAGAGGAGTTGTCAATGCAGCAACTCAGTGTTTATGGTTGCAGGGTTTACTTGGAAAGTGTGGTTTCAAACCTGAGTACTCAACTACCATCTATTGTGATAACCAGAGTACCATTTGAATTTGCAAAGATCCAGTTTAGAAGCAGAGAACCAGACACATTGAGATTCACATGCACTACATCAGAGAGCTTGTGCATGATGGCACCATTCACCTACTCTTATGTTCATCTTCAGAACAAGTAGCTGATATATTCACCAAAGAATTTTGTGAGAAGACCTTTAGAAATCTCAAATCACTGCTGGGGATTGCTAATCATGCTGTCAAAGCATGAGTGGAGACAAGATTCTACAATTTTGTTTTACAGTCCATGTTTAAGGGAGGATTTTCCCAAGTTGGTTTTGCCTCTTTCCTTGGTTCATATGGACTTGTAGTATGTAAAAGGGTGACTAAGACTTGTTGCTAGACCCTATATTTTGATTTATTACTTATAAAATCAGGCTTAAGGGGGGGTGTTAGAATAATCAAACCCATAGTATTACCCACTTAGACATTAATTCATTTATTTTTGTCTTATTTGCCTAGTCCATGAGTCCCACCATGTGCAAGTTGCTAATTGCCTATCCATAGAGGTAAAACTTGCCATCTTTGACTCATGTAGTGCTTGGGAAAGCCTTAGGAATCAAATCTGCTTTATTCCTGGCCTCCTAGGTGCCCTCCTGCTTTTTCTTCTTTATTGACTGCTTTTTCAGTGATTTAAGGCACATAGGAAAGCAAGACTAGGTGAGGTGAACTTTTTTTATTGCCCTTTCATCCTCCACTCTTTTCTCCATGCAAAAGCATGTATGAGCTGCCATTCCACCACTCATTAGCTTGCCCATGCGCCCTTGCCAATTCGTGAGCCTCATGACAGATTTGGGATCAGCTTTTTACACCTATGGGGGATTTGCCTATTTTGGGTAAGCCTGCTTTATGCTAGTTTTGGATGCCTCCTTATGCATTCGACCTATTGATGTATTCTATATATTCAGAAACCTATGATATTATAGGGTTGGCTATTGTACACTGAGTTAATATAATTTTGTGTTACAGCTCCATTTTCAGTCTCCATTGTTGACAATTTTGCATGATCAATTGTAATTTGTTGTGAGTGAAATTAATCTATTGCTGGTCAGAATTTATACACTATCTGCGGTTAACAATGCCCGATAACTTATTTCTTACTTTTTGACAAGAAATTCTATTGACACATAAAATTTGTTCTGAACTTTCCTGATTTACCTTGAATATTGTGAAATGTATATCATGTTTTTATTTTTGTTGCATGCAATTTTTTGTGTCTTCTCCTCTAAGTAATTATAATTTATGAATCATGATACAATTATTTAATTTTAACAGGTAGGATTCAAAATGTTCCCGTGGGTGACAACAAGTATGACTAACTAGGATGCAAGTGGGAGTGAATGTAGTCCTGTCCTTGAGGACAATCCTCTCATGGACTTTGTTGAGTTACCTGAGACTTCTTAAGGCCTTTATTATTGTAAAGTATTATGTTGTGTCATTCGTGGAGTGCTTAAAATGGTAAGAGTTCAGCTTAGAATTTAACAATCTTTCTCTACAATCTTAAAGTTTGCAAGATGCATATTTGAATGCAAACCTCTTTTTTTTTTATATTGTTGTTGCAAAGCTCTATCTAAAATTATATTATGGAGTTTCTTCATTCAAGTTTCTCATTTCATATTTCAATGATTACCAAAAACACAAGAATATCTTAGAAATAAATATTATTTGTTATATAACATCCAGAAATAGAAATATATCCTCTTGAGAAACCTTAAAATATCTGAAGTGTGCACAAGTTTGTCCATCTAAAAATTAATATTTCTCAGGCTTGGAAGCTTCAAAGTGCAAAAAAATCAAATATTAGAAGTACCTTCACCATTTCTCTATCATTTACACTTCCATTTGCAATTTACTCTGATTTATTTCAAAATCTTATGGACTTTTTATCCATAGTGACCAGCTACATATTCCACCTCATCTGAAATGTGCATGAGTTTCTCCATCTCAAAATCAATATTTGTAATTGCCTCAAACATATTCCATATTCTTTAAAACATTGTCCATTAGTGTATCAAAGACAAGATTCATGACCGTGTCATGATCTCCCCCTTCACCATGAGTAGCAAATATACAAAATGGCTAGGTTAGAAGTCATGTTCTATGATGGTCTCTGTTAGGAATCCTAGCCGTTGCATGGCATTATGTGGGATGCTTTGTTGAAGAAAAATAGAGTTATACACATATATACAAATGTTTAATAATGATAAATTATTTTTGATTTCTTTTTTAAATTACTATTTCTGATCATTTTAGTGTTAATATTAAATAATCATATAGAACTATGCCTTTTGTCTATTGCATAATGGTTTCATGGATATGCATTGGGAATTAATCAGGAGAATGCTTTTAAATTATGTGGATTCAAGTGCCACAGATGTCGAAATAAGAGTGGACTAGTGTGTCCACTTGCTGGAAAATATTATTATGTCAAGAGAAAAAGTTTATAACCAAAAGATCCCAAATGAATATTCATAGGGATTATTCTGACAATTTCAATGAAGTAGACATTAATCCTTTGGATGTAATACATAAAAAGCCTATACATGCTTCAGGTGAACTTTGGACAATATTATATTGTGTAGAGCAAAAGCATGTGCTAGTAAAATTTGAACTTGTTTTTTAGCATGCTTCTCAGCCTCCCGCATCGAGTAACCACTAGTCCATTTCAGAGTCAGAAACATACCAACTATCAGAATGTAGTCCTCATCTTGGTGGATAATATTTGTCTCCTCAAGTGTTCTGGGACTTTTCTATTAATGATTGTCTATGTGAATACCAACAAATTGAGTTTAAACAACCATCATTTCAATATATGGAACCTTATTCTGAGAATGAATCGTTGTTTTCCTTTACAAAATCGTTGGCATATGAGGTTGATTAAGTGGAAGATATTCTTGATCCATCTTAAGGAATTATTCAGAATTCATCTGATAGTTTATCTAACAATAAATAAATAGGAATATGTTTTCATCCTATGGGAGTTGAACCTCAAGGTTTTCCTTACAATGGGACTGCCATCCCATCAAGCACTGCAAAAAACATGGGATTTCAGCTACCAAATGATTTTTTGCAAGAAAATCTTATGGGTTTTCAATTACATGGAGAAACCAATAAAGTAATCTTGGAGGAAAATCAATATCATGCTATAGGAAATACTGTAAAATTTGAGTAATTTCAAATGCATGGCACAGCCATCAAAGCGGTCTTAGAGGAAATAGGGAAGCTATGTAAAACTTGTGGATTCATAGTCTTTCCTTCTTACTATAAGTGCAAAGTATGTCCGATGGCCACTCATCACCATTGTTATGAATTTAAACCTTTGGGCGTATGGAATGCATTATGGTGGACATGTGATGGTTTCCAGGGTGGTTTGATCCATGACAAAGGATTTTACACATAAAAGATGCTCTGTGATCAAACAATTTCTATGTTTGTGAACTGCCGAAATTTTTTTTGGTCCAGTAACACAATCCAATTGTACCTTCAATTTCAACTCTTCAAGGCCTATAATATGGAAAATGATTTCACTCGTAAATTTCAGAATTTTGCATGTGCTTATGTTGGGTTGGATTTTGCTAGAACTACAAAAATAAGGCTTTTGGATTTACACCTATTAATAGCGAATTTCAAACTTATTTGTGTGTTGTTGGATATTTGTGGTTATTCCAAAAGGTCAGTCAAAACTTGTCCTTGAGTGTGATTTGTATTGCAGATAGTCATGATTCATAATGTTATGTTTGAAAATTTATCAACCGAATAAGAATAAGAATAAGAATAACAATTGATCATCTAGACAGATGAAAAATACCACCAGCCACTAGCCATTACTAAATTTTTCCTTTGGTTATTATCTAAAATCTCAAGGACAGATTTATAATGCAACCACATATGTCTTTTTGTTGGGGAAAGAACANTCCCCCCAGCCACTAGCCATTACTAAATTTTTCCTTTGGTTATTATCTAAAATCTCAAGGACAGATTTATAATGCAACCACATATGTCTTTTTGTTGGGGAAAGAACACTAGTGTGTCCATTAACATGATCATCATTGCACTTGAGTAGGTTAAATTTGCCAACACCACGACCCTACATTTTTTATTATATGATCCATACAACACTAGATACTATCACACCCTATTGATCTTGAAATATAGTCAGGACCATCCATAGCACTAAAATTCTTTCATGTTGTAAATGTATGCTCATCACCACTATATTGAATTTGTATCTTACATTGAAATTTTCCAATAATTTTCCCTGTAGTATCCATTCTTTTTCTACCTCATTACCAATTGTATATTCTTCTTGAGTGAAATCATGAGAGGATATTGCTTCATCCAATTTGTTAACATTCATATATTTTCTATTTATCAATCTTGCGTTTTAAATTCATTTAGATTATTAGAACCTTCAAAACTTGGACAACTTTCAGCTACATATATGTCCTTCTTGTATTGATTTCTTGTTGAGATTTAAACAAAGTAAAAATAAGAGACAATATGTTTCCTTCCTTGTATTCAAAAAATTCATCTAATCCTTAATTATCCCCGCATTATCAAACTCTTTGTTCTATACATACATGCAAACATAAGATAATGAAGGAGACTTATTTCCAACAGAATTACCATTTACTGATTTGATATAAACCCTAGGGATGTTATAACTAGGTTCTAGAGAGGAATGATATATATCTTCATCCTCATAATATATTATTTTACTTTTGGAAAATTCAATTTATGCATACTTTGCAAACTTCTCTAGAAAATTTGCATTAAAATTTTATAATGAGTAATTAGACCATGGGATTTAGATACTATTTGAAGTACCCCAATATCAAGGTGAGGCATGGATTTTCTACACATGGACTAATTAATGTTTTTCATTATTGCCACTATTTCACCAGTTTCATATGAATGATTGTTGCTAGGAAATTATGTCAATCGATACATTTTATTCATTGTTTCAATGCTGGACAGTGTTATCATAAGGGTTATCCATGATGATAAGAAGAAATTACCCTATACTAGCATGAATATGAACTTATATTATTTATCTGGAAACCATAGATGAAGATTAGGTAGCCATTTTTCTTCTTGTAAATCACGTCTTCAAGAATTAGGGATTTTCTTTTTGGCTAAAAGTTAAAACTGGGAAAATCATTGTATGATTCATACTACAAACTAATAGAAAGTCCTTTCCCAAAGAGAAACACTGACAATGGTTGTAGAAGAATTCTATCATCTAATAGACTCTCCCAATGTGAGTGCAATGTTGTGTTTTAAAGGTATGATTGTGCCTCTAATACTTGTTCATTATATATTAAATGCTCGTATACCATCTTGTTTTCTTAATGTAAAAGGATAAATTGCACCCCTATGAAACAAACCCTTCCAGTGGTACCAGTCACCCATTGATGAGAGGATGGAGGATCTGGTAAACACACCATTATATTTTAAAGATGGACATGTTTCTTTGTTTGACCACATTGATCATACACTTCAAAGGCGTGTAAAAAAATTGTAAAAACATTGTTAGGAAGCCCTAGGTTACACCCCTATCATCATAAACTAGCCTAGCTACCATGCCCTTTAATCCTAGCCAACTTATCCCTCAAAGCAAGGCCATTTGCATCACTAATTTGGCCTCTAGAACCTAATGGCCTAGAAAATCCCTTGGACTGTAAATCATATAGGGCACCCCCTAAGTGCTTCTGCATTACACTCACTGTTACGGAGAGAAACTTCCTATGGCTTGGGGGTACCACAGCATACAGCTAGACACTAGAAATAAATATTTCCCCAATATGCAAGAGAAACCAAAGATATAACACTATGGGATATTGAATCGTACCTTGTTCTGGACGGTTGAATTAGATCCCCGTTGAGCTTTTCTAATTCACACTCGCATTAGCAATTCACTCCCAACGATAGAAAAAAAGACAAGCATGCTCTATAATAGTGTGTTAGATCTACTCTAGCATATATATTCAACAATGTATAAACAATTAAACATGTCCATGGATACAATAGTCATATTCAAATGCACATTAATTGGACAGGAAAATATATTTCTATTAATAAAATCAGAGATTACAAAAGTGACAACCTCTGTCGACACATCTACGAACCAGAGAAATCGAGTCCTCCACTTGGGCCTCCACCACCTCAATCCTCCATATCTTGATAGCAAGCTCACAAGATAAAGTAAAGTTTGGGAATAACACCAAGTGCTCCAAAGGGACAAAGGGATGTAGACTCAAGTATAAGCAAACTGAGGCAATAATGGACTATAGTTTCTTTGCTCTTCAATTCCTCCCCTTGAATGTATCCAAGGGGTTCCTTATATAGCACTCCAAAAGGAAAATGGAGGGTTGAATCCGAGCATTCTCAAGGAATTTGGAAGTCCAAGAGTCAAGTTATTCAGATTCATATGAGGAAAATTCCAAAAAAGTTTGGACTTGTGCACAGATCCTGATGTATGTAGGTTTGAGGTCAAAATTTGTGTGTACACATGAGTATGAGGTTAGAAGTCATGTACAACAATAAACAAGGGTTTTTTAGGGATGATATTGGAGCATCAAAGGATAATATAAGTCCATGGGGTCTAATGACTCTGCAGAGGGACAAGGAAGGCCATAAATATGTGATCAACCTTGTGTGGTAAAATCAGCTATAATAGATGCCCCCTAATGTGTGAGGTCAAAGGGGTAACATGATGGATGGAATACATTATAAAATCCATCCCAGAAGTAGAGTAATGAATACTAAGGTGGAAGAACCAGCCACTCATGAGTACAATACAATGATAAATCTCTGCATGTGACTGTAAATACATAAGAGTACAATGGCCATGAATAGGCATGATATACAAAATGTGTAATGTGTGGTCACTACCACGTACAATATACAATAGATCAGAATCTCCATGATCAATGAATATGTACATGGCTCAAGATCTCCATCAAATCTAAATATATACAATGGATTAAGATCTCCATAATGGATTAAGATATCTGATGTACACTGGAATCAAATCACGAGAGCTAACATCTCATGAATACTGGCATGATCAAGGAGGTAGCATAGGTGGAATTCCACCAAGATGGAATGTCCTCTATGAAAAATTATACGAGTACATTTCCTAATATGCGAATACATTTGTCGAGTTAGAACATGGTATTCCATCCTCTGCTTATCGGTAATTGATGTATACCATCAACAGACGTGAAATCACCCACCGATAATGAGAATGGGAATCAAGTACAACGTGCAATATAACAAGTGCGAATAGCTGTATTGAGGTCGAACACATGGAAGAATCCATTGATCAGGGGACATTGATTTATTTCCAAAACTATCCAGGGTGAGAGAACCTACCATTGATGATTGTAAGTCTCAAGGCACTCAAATGACTCTAGGCTCCTATTCAGAAATAGATGATCTAAAGTCAATGGAATAGAATATGTTGGAAGGAGGGAATTAAGGCATCCCCCATAAACCAACATGAGGTACTCAAAAACATTGTATAATGTGGAAGAACTCGAAAAATATGTGCATGAACCAGTAACAGTACCAAAAATGCCCAACATGCAAAGTCAACATAACTGAGGAATGGTCGACTCAAGATTAAACTTCCTTCAAACAAGAGAATAAAGGTGAATGGTGATTGAAGGTAGGCCAAATTGACTCTATATGAAAACTGGGACATCTCTGTGACACATGAGGCATCAAAAGATGCTCCATGGGGACTGGAAGCTTAACCAGTCAGTGGATATAAACTCAGAGTAACGAGTACAGCTCCTAAATTCAAACTAATAACCTTACCAATGGATGTGATATATAGTGCTCTGTTCTAAGGCGACATGACTCAACTGCTTCCAAACATAACATATTTTCTTGTCTGGATTTTTGGTTTTTTTTATCTTTTTGGACTTTTTCAGATATTTTGAAAATCCAGAAAATAATAAAAGTGCTTTATAGTACAAATCTAGGAGGGGACAAGTTTTAGGAGACAAGCAAACTGGTTCCAAGCAGTGGAACATTCTTATGCTCAATTCAAGGATATTTGTACAAGACAATGACACTCGGGGGAAGGTCTCCTCTTGGTAAAAAGGATGATCAAGCTGCAAAATATATGTAAAAGGATGTGCTTGGCTAGACATGAGACAATCTTGGGATCCATGGCTTATAACGCTGAAGTAGGATACCAGCATAAGGCTAAATAAGACATGAAAAAATCATGAAAATGCAATTACAACTTGATATATACAAGGGAGTCCTACGGGAATGGCCAGCATAAATTTCAAGAGGAGTATGAAGCTCTTTCTGAAAGACATGGTGGGACTAAAAAGGGACTCCCACAACCTAAAGGAGGCATCTAAAAATGGGTACCATATACAAAAAATGATCTAACTAGGGAATCTATGTATAGGAATGTTCTACCATTCACATAATGTTACTTCTAACAGTAGCATGAAGCTTCCATGACACTATGGAATGGGTTCATACGTAGGGTAAAATGAAACGATCATAAGGTCATGAAAAATGAAAGAAGATATGAAATCCTAATCTATATTTCAGTTTAGACATGATACCTGTCATTGGCACAAACAAGTCAAATCCCTCAGAGAGAGTGTACAAAAATGGACCCTATTAGTCCAAAACCACTAAAAATAATCAGTAAAGCTTCCAAACTATAGGATATAGGGAAGATTGATTGTGACAACTATATTCAAAGGAAACAATGTGGTGGATGATGGGACATAAAAAGGAAAGTAAGGAAGAGACCCAATGTTCATGTATCCACTACCGCCCCTGGGAGAATGGACACTGGTGTAAAGACTAAGAGAAGGGAATAAAAATCCTCCACAAATGGAGTAGAGGATGGAATATTACCATTCCCAAATCCATGAGGACACTAAGGGGCTGTGATGCCCCCAAGTATGACACTAGGGTCAGTACTAGGACCAAGGATGGGTGAGAGGATACAAGGCATGCCAAAAATAAAAGGATCTAAACTTAAGAGAACATAAATATACTCAAGTAACTATGATCCCAAAAACCAACTAACGCACAAAGAGCACACTCCTAAGAAAATCTACAGCCAAAATACAAGCAAACCAAGGGAAGGATATGTGAGGTCCTGAATGCAGTAGGTATGTCTCTCTTAGGAGAGGCTCGAGACTCCCATATAATACAAGCAAAGGTATGTAACCAATTATAGTGGCCCTCAGCTTCAACGTGTATAGTGAATGTATTTTTCGACCCCTACTTATGCAGGAAACCAGAATAATAACCTCTGCAAGTACCCCCTGTGATACCTACGTACGAAAACTAAGGTCACCCCAATATAATCAATGCTTAGGCGGACAATCGTAGGAAGGATCGACCATATGGGCAGGGTAACAAATCCCAAATCTCAAAATATCCCCCAGATACAAATACGATCCTGGAAATATCTCTGGCGCTCACAGAAAGTGAGCAAGGGCTATCCCAATCACAATTTTTCATGTTTCCTCATGCTTAAGTCCTATGTAAAAGGAGGCTCTTGAGAAACACTAACTATACCAAGGATTTCACTCTCTCATGTGGACAGACACCTACTTGTTTTGTTTAGTGGTCTTGGAGAATTAACTCACAATGAACTATTCCAAGACCCTAAAACCTAATCTTGTTGGTGCACCCTAAAAAACAAAAGAGTGTAATACATTTTATTAAGCGTTTATTTAATTAGTTGTGATTACTCAAAGGAAAATGGCCGTGCAACAAATGAAGCTATGACTCAGTAGTGAAGTAAATATGCATACCTAACAAGCAATGCCAAGTGCAATTATGTAGAATGAAAAACAGGGTATGCCACTACATGAAATGCATAAATATTCATTCATTTCCAAATGCTAATGCAATCCTTCCTATATGAAAGCGTAAACACAACTCTCATCCAAGAAATCCAATGAAAGTATCTCCTTAAATCCATATCTAAGATGCAAGTAAGAATGCAACTATTTTGTATTTTTCAATATAAAAGAATGAATAATGTAATAAAAGTCATTTAAAAATCTCAGTCTCTGCAACAAGTATAAAACACAATTCTAGCAAGACACCATGACAAAAAGAGTAATGCACTAATTGCAAAACAAAAAGATAAATCACTAAAACTATTTTCAAAGAAAAATCAATGAAAAAGCAGTCTCTGGTCACAATAGCACCAATCAACAAACAACATCAGAACCTAAGAGGACCTAGCCACACTCACAACCCACGCAACAACTTCTCACATCAAAGACTCAACCAAAAGGGAGGATGTATGCAACTGTTGAAGAAACGACAGTGTATGTACGTGTTTTTTCAGCTAAAACCCACGTATGAATGCGTCTGTTCCACTGAAACCCATGTATATAGAGAAAATAGTGGTAAAAAGTAGGCTAAAGGTAAAAATAATCAAGGGGAGTGTCAATGGATCAACATACTCTAAAATGCGACGGAGAAATAGGGATAAACAAAGAGCAAGTCCAGAATATCAAGCACATTGTGCCCCCAGATCCCAAAGAAAAACTAGGAACATCCCCAGTGGAGTTGCCAATTCTGTTAAAGGGGGGAAATTCCTATGGCTTGGTGGTACCACAACAGACATTTAGACACCAGAAATCAATCTTTCCCCAATATGCAAGAGAAACCAAACATCTAACACTAAGGGATATGGATTCCTACCTTGTTTTGGATGAATGAAGTAGATCCCTGTTGAGCTTTTCCAATTCACACTTGCATTAGCAATTTGCTCTCAACAACAAAAAACAAGACACACATGCTCTATAATAGTGTGTTATATGTACTCTAACATATATATTCAACAATGTATAAGAAATTAAACATGTCCATGGATACAATATTCATATTCAAATGCACATTAATAGGACAGGAAAAGATATTTCTATTAACAAAATAAGAGATTACAAAAGCAGCAACCTCTGTCAGCACATCTATGAACTGGAGAAACTAAGTCCTCCATCTAGGCCTCCACCACCTCAATCCTCCATATCTCAATAGAAATCTCACAAGAAAAATACAAGCTTGGGAAGAACACAAAGTGCTCCAAAGGGACAAAGGGATGTAGACTCAAGTATAAGAAAACTGAGGCAACAATGGACTATAGTTTCATTGCTCTTCAATTCCTCCCCGTCAATGTATCCAAGGGGTTCGTTATATAGCACTCCAAAAGGGAAATGGAGGGTCGAATCCAAGTATTATCAAGGAATTTGGAGGGCCAAGAGTCATGTTATTCGGACTCATATGAGTAAAATTCCAGAACGTTTTGGACTTATTTTAAGCAGGAATATTTCACCTTCTATGGATGGAAGCTATTCCTCTGGTCTGAATGGTTCAAATCTAGAACAAATGAGCGAACGAAAAAGGATGAGGACCCTCCCTGGATGTCATAGACACCTAGAATGTTGCTTCAATAGTGAACCTGTGTACCTGCAATCAGATCAAACATGAAAACACATCAAAGCTACCAAAACATAATCTATTTATCCATGCTAGTGAATAAGGAATCCAACAACATTTACATGCAAAATCAAAACAACAGTAATGTGGGATGGAAATCAGCTTTGCATTAAGATGAATGGATAAGTTTACAACCAATTAATCCTTAGTGTGGACATCCATCTCCATGAAACCAACAATTTCATCCCCATAAGCTCCAAATTTGCTATTTATGCTCTCAAATGGCTTGCGCCAAATGGTCAATCCAACAGCATAACAATACCTCTAAAGTTATCCCCCTCAACCATGGACATGAGCTTGTATTTATAAGGCTTAGTGGATAGGAATGGTTGAGATATTTGTGGGTGAGGTGGCCTCTAAGATCCTATGATGGGGTATCTCAAGCTCAACTGACCCACTATGATAGGGATAAGGGAGGACACGAGGCTCATGATGTAGAAGCCTCGAGAAACTTCTCTTTTTTCCCATTTTACCCAAGGTACCACTTTTCTCCTCTTATGATAGAGTAGTTTAGGTTAGAACCGCTTATGGGCCAAAGGCCATAGGTGGTGGCACTACTTATGGAAAACAAGATACAGGTGGTGCAAGTAAGGTACCGCTCATGGTTAACGAGGAAAATGTGGTGCTGAGTATTTTTATGTAAGATTGAAAAACAACATGGGTTTCCACTCCAGATGTTGGGATTAAGGGAAAAAATGTAATTCAAGGGTCTTATCACATGGTGGTGATAGGATTTGGGTATAACAGGATTCCCCACAAAGCATGAGTCTTAGAGGGATATGATAAATGAGAGCTTTGAGAGAACAAGTTGTCAGTTCAAGGTGAAAATGTCAGCTCAATCGGAGCATGTCATCCAGTAGGAATCTGTAGTACATCAATATTTTTGAATCATAGACATAAGTAACCAACTCATGGCTGTAGACCAATATAAGGCAGATCCATGGGAGGAATAAAGAAGCATGGCTACTAGAATACAACATAGATCCATGTGATAGAGGACTCAAAATTTGACATAGCTACCAGACATACAACATAGATCTATGTCATACAGACACAAATTTGAGCATAGTCACGACCATACAAATGTGGATCCATGCTAGATATACAAAACTCCATCTCAACCTGGGGAAAAGCAATGAGTGCTTTAAACAAATACCTAGGCTATTTGTCTTGTCTTCCACAAAGTATGATTCTATCCATGTGATTAAAATGATCTGAAGTCGAACATGGTAGAAACCACTTGATTACCAATCAATGATGTGAACCATTAACAAGTGCGAGGGAGATCATCATTGATGTCAATGATTCCCAAGGTACCCTAGTAAAATCTATTGAGTGTGAATAAATGTCTTGATGTCGAACACTGAGTCGATTCTATCGATCAAAGGTCAATGATGTGAACCTATGTTGAGAGCGAGAGAATCTATCATTAAGGCATATAGATCTCAAGATACTAAGTCTTTGTTTCTTATACTAGTTCCCAGATGATGAGCTAATGTCGACAGGAATAGTCTCGTCGAAGGAGGGCCATGATGAGTCCCACATCGACGACATGAAATTCTGAACATAGTTATGGAATGATGTGAATGTAGTAACCACAAGAATGAATCAAAAGTATTGACACATAGACTATTTTTACTGCATAGGTAAACTTATTCAACTTCCCTTTTGAACATTGGGTGACACAACAAAAGACTTGGCAGCATGAATGAATGGGACAAAATCACGATGCGATAGTGGACAATGCATTCTTTTGAAATAATCAAAGAAGGGACATGACTGATGAAAGTGGATTGTCACAGAGATCAGCTGAATACCCAATTGACTGAAATGATATGCAGACAACTGCCATGTTGAAAGGTAACAACAAACTACTACCATTTATTTGCAAAATGATTCCCTTCCCATTTCCCCCATCATGATCGATGAGTTCTTGTTTTCAGTTTTATGAGTTCAAAGAGGGTAAAAAAAACTCGGTATAGCTTATCTGAAGACAATTCCAAACTCGTATGTTTTACAAACCTGACAGAGGAGGGGTTTGTTCCCAAAAATGGGTCTCTCAATGTTTAATTTAACGAGTCCAACGAAAAAAAACTCGGTATCGTTCATGTTTAGAGAGTCTAAACGATTATGGAAGAAGACTCCAAAAGGGTCCTTTTTCATATGATTTAATCCCTAAGGCCTGAAAAAGTGTCAAATCATACCTTAGAGAACTCTTCTAGTCATGATTGGCCAGAGTGTTCCTTTTTCGTAAATAGTCTATCCGAACCGAAAAAGAGATAACCTACCATTGGAAAGATGACTCTTCGAATGATTTAATGAGCATGAAGAAGACAATATTGCTCGACAATCTTTTCATATTTAGGGAGCCTAAAAAGATTTTAAAGAGGACTCCTTGAGGTTTCTTTACATAATGTCAATTTTTACGAGTCTGGAAAGAATCAGAAATGGACTCGATGATATTTTCATGTTTAAGGAGCCTGAAAAGAGGTGAAAGAAGACTCCATGAAGTTTCTTTACACAATGTTGGTTTTTACGAGCCTGGAAAGAATCATAAATAGACTGGGACCTTTGATACTAGGTTTGAAGAGCATGACCAAAGTGTCCTAACAAACGCTCATCGAATTTTTCCATTTTATGGAAGTACAAAAAATTCATAAACAAACTCCCAAAGATTTACTGTTTTGGTTCTTCTATGCTGCAATCAACTCAAAAACAAGTCTTAAATGTGCTTATAACTTAACATTAAGGGATTACAACTAATAAGTTTCGAATAAAAGGCGATTTTAAATCAAAACTATAGCATGTCAGACCCAAAAATGCATAAAAAAGTCATGTAAATAGTGAAAAATCAAATCATTTTACTATTTACCCATATGGGAGATTATTTGGAGCACTTTCCTAGTTAGATCTTCAACTGCTGATATCGGGAGTTTCCACCGTCGGATTTGAGCGTCGTTAGTTCCAGGTAACAGTTAAAACCCTACTCTTTCTTTTCACAGTCTTAATTTTTTATTTTGATGGGGTTTTGGGCTTGTATGGAAAGCCCTAAAAACATTGGAATGGGCACCGTGCTTATCCCTTGCAGGATACATGGTACCTCACTAGAACTGCATCTAAAATAAGGCTCACAAGTGGTGCCACCGCCTGTCTCCAATGCTGCACAGGTGGTACCGGCTATGGAGATTTAAAAATGATAGCACAAGCAAAAATAAGTCATTCTTTTGAATTCAAATGATTAAGGATTATTCTAATATGTGTTATGATTGTTTTGGCATGTTTTTGCTAATCAATCATGGTGATATGGAAAGAAAGAAAACATGAAAATGATGACGCTTTCGCTAAAAAGAATGCAGGTTTTATAGCCATATTACGAGACTATGGGCTCCTGAAATTATTTCGGACCTCAAGCATGGTATCACATGAGCGGTTGCTAGAGCACATAATCCAGATGTGGAATCTAGAGTAGCAACACTTTGAGGTTGGAGCTCATATTCTGATAGTGTAGGTAGAGTACATCTACTTCTTGACTTGACTCTTGAGACAGGGTGCCCCCATCTCACTGACAGGTTCCTAAGGAGGGGATATTACCACATGAGAGTTGATAGACCGTCAATGTATCCCAAGGATGAAGACATCGGGGAAGAAGATCCCCATCAGGATAGTGATGGATGGGACTCTACGGACTATCCTATTTACTATGCAGAGAGTGGCTGGAAGTCAAGGTGTGCAGTAGGCTTCTAGGGCACACATGTTGTATGCCATACAGGCCATGGCACCTACAGTATTCAACTAGGAAGAAGCGATGCTTCTGATATTCAAAGATCAGCTGACTAAGTGATGGCAGGGAGAACTAAAGCAGTTTCACTTTGGTTCCATTATATCCTGCCTCTTTTTCGAGTGGGTACCACATATGAGACCTCAGGTGGTCTTGATAGAGTTGAGAGCACGGGACCCTCATATGCTGAGGTGGGTCCAGATTATGGCTCACACTGGAGCGGGCAGGGGGAAGGTAAAGTTCGGTGACCCATTGTTCAGATGGCTCTGAGATCAAATCCTCATGGTGGAGGATTATGCTTATGTAGGTACAGACTTCAGTGGATACCCTGACCTATCGCTCCCACCTAGCGGAGAGTGGGGTGACATCAGTAAGAAGAAAGAATCCCTAAAATGGATACAATGTTTTTATGTTTTTTGATGTTTTATATTTTTACGTTAACTAATGAGACCTGAAAATCTTCATGCAGACGTTGGTGCAACACGAACTGGGGGAGCTTCCCCATTGGATAGATGAGCTGGAGCTCGATTTGTATCGTGGGGTGATGATATCACCGGGGAGTTAGAGGAAAACCTGGAGAGGTTGACCTTGGATATCCCTGACGCTTCCATTAATGACCTCCCTCTAAGGTATCAAAGACCTACAGCAGGAGTACTGGGTCGATTTAGTAGGCTACTACGTAGAGTAGCTCGAAAAATGATGTGCTACCATGAGAATCACTAGACATTGTGTATATGAGATATCTACTAGAAGCTGACAGCTTCAAGATTTTGTATGGTGATTTTGCCTAAAATCCTAGGTGCTTTAGATGAGGTCTCGTGACCTATTTTTTGTAAACATGTTCATATATATATATATATATACAAACTTTTACCTTGTGTTTATATGTCTCAAATGGTGAATGTATTTTATCTACGTTTCATGTGTCTTTTAATTGTTTATTTACAATGGACCATGTCTGATTTTAAGTAATGAATGGGCAATATGCCAATCTAGGATGTAATTAGCTAATGAGTCAGCAACTACATTATGTTCCCTAGCGATATGCCTATAAGTGATGGTTTCAAATGATTTTTCTACCAAGCGTACCCTCCATAAGAGGTGGAGAAGCACAGTATTTCTAATGGTATAAACATGGTTTAGATGACAAACCATGAGTTTTGAGCTCATCAAGACTACCAGATTCTGAACATCATGGGAGACAACATCATTCAAAATACCTATGAATGCTCGATACTCAATGATGTTATTGGTAGCGGGATCAATACAAACCACTCCTGAATTGACCAAATATTTAGCCGAGGAATAGAGGACCCAAGCAGCTCAGGGGAGATTCAAGGTGTGGTGGCAAGCACCATTAGCAAAGCTGTAGAAATCCATCTGCTCTGCATGACCAAAACATGGTATAAACAGATGCAAACACTAAAATCAAAACCATATTGAAAATACTAAAAGCACACTAAAATTCAAGCAATATACATATATACAAGATACTATCCAAGAAATACCTAGGCGTAGTACCTCTTCAGGTACAACCCATTGTGAGGTTTCCCTAAAGGGATTCCATCGTAGTCAACGAGCTTGTATGCCCCTTTCTCTAAAACTTTAGAAACAACAAAAGGTCTGCACCACGTGGACTCAAACTTACCCTTCCCTAGTTTGTCATATCTCTAGTCGTAAGTCAAAACTAGGTCACCCTCGTTAAAGGCACGAGGTTGGATGGATTTATCATATTGTGCCTTGACACGTTTCTTATGTGCCTCATTAGCCAAGGAAGCATCTCTTCGATTCTCGTCAAGGTTATTCAAGTAAAGATGGAATCTGACATTGAATCGGTAAGATAGATTCGAGTCCATAAATAAGATGGAATGGCGTGAAACCAGTGGCTATTTTCACCAAAGTCCTATAATCCCAAAGAGCGGAGAAAAGAATGTGGTGCCAGTTGGATTTATGATCTCCAACCATCGAATGAAGCATAGTTTTCAAAACTTTGTTAATGGCCTCTACCTTACCATTAGCTTGTGGATAATATGACGTAGATTTTTCATGGTGAAAACCTAGCTTAGCACTTAGTTCCTCCATCATTTGATTACAAAAATGTGATCCATGATCAGTAACGATGGACTGCGGGACTCCAAATATAGCTATGATATGATTGAACAAGAAGAGAGTGGCAGTCTTACCATCTTCTACATATGTAGGAATGGCCTCAGCCCACTTTATGAAATAGTCCATGGCTATGATGATGTAAACATGCCCCTGGGATGAGGTAGGCTTACAATGCATAAAGCCAATCCCCCACTTGGAAAATGGGCCAACAAAAATGACGGGGTGTAGTGGAGTAGGATGGGTGCACTTTTTGGGATAAAAATGTTGACAAGCAAGGCATTTCTTAACAGCCTCATGACAGTCTTAGAATACTGAAGGGCATAAATAGCCAACGTGAAGGATTTTCTTGGTTGTAGCCATCCAAGATAAATGACCGCCACATGCTCCAGAGAGGCAATCGTTCAACACATGTTTAGCCTTTTCATGGGTGAAGCATCGCCAGAGAATATAATCAATCCCACTTCTATACAAGGTATCATTCAGTATGAGGTATTATTTCACGTGGTGACGGATATGGTGATGATTGTCGCCAGATAAATGCAGCTGAAATCATTGTGTTTGGAGATAAGTAAGAAAATCTCCATACAACAGATCGGTAGTGCTAATCAGAAACATAAATTCATCGAGAAATGAATCACTCAGCTCAGATTTCAGTGCAACATAGGGAAGATCACACATGAGCTCGGAAAAGACCAAGGATTTCTTTGATGTGGCTTTGGTGAATTCCAGATTGAATTCATGTAGTATGACTATCCATAATGAGTACTTGGCCGCGACTACTTGACGATTCAGGATGTGATACATAGGGTTCTGGTCTGCCAATACAGTGGTTGTGTGGAGAAAAATGTAGTGATGAAATTTTTGTACAGCAATGACCATGGCCAATTCTAACTTCTCCATACGTGAATATCAGGTTTCAGAAGCCATAATATTCTTACTCACGTAGTAAATCATGTGTTCCTGACCGTTCTGATTTTCTTGTACTAAGACCATAGCGATGGTAGTAGCAGAGGAAGCAATATACAAGAGAAATTCCTATGAATAATTCGGGGGGGTGTATCACGGGTGACTGAGTCAGAGCGTGTTTGAGATTATCAAAGGCTCGTTGGGCTTGGTCATCCCAAAAGAACGGAGTGTCCTTTTTAAGGAGATGCATAGAACCGTGTGTTTTCTCTACAAAATTGCACATGAAATGGTGGAGAATTTTTTCCTTCCCTTCCAAACTTTGGAGTTGAAGGAGATTAGTTGGGGCTAGTAGAGCCAAAATGGTGGCAATTTTCAAAGGGTCTATTCGGATGCCATCTTTGGAGACCAAAAAACCTAGAAGACGTCCTATATCAACACAAAAAGAACATTTATGTGGATTGAGCCGCATATTATAATGACGACATCTCAGGAATATGTCTCTAAGATGACCAGGGTGGTCCTCCTGTCACGGTGAATGAGCAGGGAGGTCATCAAGGTATGGTTCAACAATATGTTTAATATAGTGAAATGCATAGGACATCGCACGGTGGAATGTGGCTCCAGCATTTTTCAAAGCAAAAGGTAACTTCTTATATGAAAAGGTTCCCCATGGGAAAATGAATGCCATATTGTGCTGATTGGTGGGTAATATCTCAATCTGATTATAGCCAGAGAAGCCATCCTTAAATTAAAAGATGACACTTCTAGCATAGTTGTCGATAATCTGATCGATGTGCAGAGTAGGAAAGTTGTCCTTGGGACAAGCTTTATTCAAATCCCTAAAATCGATACAGACTTTAATGGTGCCCTACTTTTTATTGACATGGACAATGTTCGATACCCATTATGTCAGGGGTACTGGATAAATAAACCCATCTTTGAGAAGTTTTTCAATTTCATCTTTAATCATTGTGTCCTTCTGTGGATGGACTTTCCCTAGTTTTTTCTTGACAGGATTGGCCGAGGGATAGGTTTTAATCTCGTGTACCACAATGGATGGGTTAATCCCTGGTATATCTTCATAGGAGCAGGAAAAAATATCATGAAATTATTTGAAAAGTTCCCTGTATGCTTCAGATTGATCTGCCGAGCAGTTCTTCCCAACATGAACATGTTGGATGGTACCAGGCTTGGATGGTATGTCAATCGGATTTGTCTGACTAATTTTGCAAATGTTTCCTTCAAAATATGTGTCTTGCAACAATTTGGGACTTTGGGGTACGTTGACAATATCAGTAGGAAACAAAGAGGCATAATCATGGTTAACCAAACTAGTGTTGGGGAGGAACATGGATCTATGATGGTGATCCTCCCAAAGGGACTCATCTGTACTCATGATATCCATAATGGACTTGTCGAAAGGAAAAGTCTCAAAGAGATAATCTAGAACATGAAGAGATGGTTCTAACCAGTAAGGTAAATGGTAAGGATCCGAATCCACTAGATGAAGGTCATCAGTGTGATCATCAAAAAGGGTTTGAATGGTGTCATACATTGCTTCGTGTTAACTCAACGAAGTGGACGCAACAACTTGTTTTCCCTTAGGCTCACAATCAAATGAGGCAATCATATGGACTGTCATAGAATCTATGTTAGGAGGAGTGGATGGAAAAATCTCCATAAGGGATGAATCCTTCAACATGACTACACCAATCGAATGGTAAGGAGGAGGGGACTGGCCAAACATGGAGATGTTATTAGCCATAGAGGTAGTAACATCCAGCATAGAGAAATCAAGCTGGTCAATAGTAACAATTCTCCGTAGATGCATAAATTGGACTAATCGGAATACTGTTGAAGCGACAACAGTCATGGCATAAAACCAATTTCTTCCTAGAAGGAGGTTGTAATCTAATGGGGCATATACCACTTCTACTTGAATGGAAACAATTTTTCCCCCAAGCTTGACTGCGAGTGCTGATATGAGACCATGGGGCTAGAAACCTCGTCCATCAAAGGCCTTCATAGTTGTAGGTGATGTTACAAGCTTGGTAGAGCCGAGAGCTTTCCAACAAGACAGAGACAACACTGAGGTCGAAGCTCCTTCATCTAGTACCGTTCAAAAAACCTTCTTTCCCACTACTTTCATAATGATCTGAAAATCAAGTTTATGAGGTAGCCTAGAATTATAGTTCTCAATATTGAAGTGAATCAAATTAGTATTATCTAGATCTAAAGTTCCTAATGTCGTTAACAAGTTTTTGCATTGTGTAGGACAGCTTTAGAGTACTTATAAGGTAGACATTGCACAAGGTGCCTGAGCGAGATCTTCAACAACATTATAAAATTGAGCAGCTCAGGCATTAGGATTAAATACAACCTTTCAAAGAGTACTATTGGGTGGACGCAAAGTCATGTAGAGAGTAGGCTTCTCAATGGATAGGGGTACAATACACAAGGATTAAGGAGAACTAGTAAAGGGAGATTTCCCTAAAGAAGAATGATCTTCTTTCTTATCTACGGGTTTTTCATAATTTTGACTTTGAGTTTGCAGATTAATGGTATTCGAGGACATCATATGAATTTCCTCTGACAAACTAGAATTTTCCTAATTAGACATGTGGTCTATCAGTTGTTGTTGAGAGGGAAAAGGATCTGTGAGTACTGCAGGTGCGGGATTTGATTTTAGAAATTGGGAGATTTCATCTCGATGGGGACACTCTTTTGTGAAATGGTCACCTCCGCATAGCAGGCATCGATATTTTTATTTTCTCTTCCCTTTATCCTTATCATTGTTGGTTTTATGTTTTTTATTCTTACTTTTACCCTTCTTTTTATTATTGTTCGATGTTTGAGTACTTTGAATAGAATTGACCTCGGTGGAAACCTTAGGAGTCGAAGGAGTAGGGGTGGTAGTCTGGGGTTTCTTGGTAGTTTTGGCTACTGACGGGGATTGGATTGAACCAACAATCCCATCAACAGGTACTTCTTTTGGTGGTTTGGTGGGATCAGTGCTTGGGCGAGGATCTTGAGGAATCAAGTCATAAAGAGTTCCAGACTGGGAATAGACCAAGTCTAGATACTGGGCTCGACTAATAGCCTACTCTTCAGTAACGACATTTCCTACAGCCACATCTCGGGCAATTGGAGGTAACAAATATTTGGTAAACCAATCAGCTAATAACTAATCAAGAATAGGGGCCTTAATAAGCGTTATCTGCCTTCTCCACTCATAGATATGATCGGATATGTGGGTGGAGGTGTTCTGTCACAAAGAGGTTAAGAGAATAGTCCTTGTTTCATAACGGATAGGGAGCTGAAAGTGTGTAATAAATAGGGTTTCCAAGGAGCCAAAATCCACAAACGAATGTTGTGGAAGTTCAATGTACCACTTCGCAGCTGTACCGGTCAAATTTAACCGAAAGAGTCATAACCAAGATAAATCATCCATGAGGGAGTTTGAAGAACACCATAGATGGAATGTCATAGCATGGTTTTTTAGATCATCTCCCTACTTCCCATCAAACTTTGGCATGTCTGATGGTAACTTTACCGGAATGGGAGGCCATGAGGTACTTTATCGAATGGGGTCATTAATCAACTTGGACAAGTCAGGAAAGTTGAAAGTTGCTAGGAAAGGTAACTGTGGGTTAGGTTACACATACTGGTAATATTGATATGGCATATACTTATAGGTAGGACCATAAGTGGACTGATAGATAGGTTTTTGTGACGAAGAACTAACAGAAAATCTACCCATAGGGGGTTGATTTCTGGGATTAGGACCGTTAGGACCACTAGGGCATCTGGGAGGAGGACCAACAGGACCATTGGGACCACTAGGAGGTGGACCACCAGACCCTCCAGGGCCACTAAGAGATAAAACTCCAGAGCCTCCAGAACCACTAGGAGGAGGGCGACCAGACTCTCAAGGGCCATTAGGGGGAAGCCACTAGACCCCCCAGGACCATAAGGACCATAAGGAGGAAAGCCACCAGTTCCTTCAGGACCATTAGGCCCCACAGGGGGAGGACCACCATGAGGCGGTCCTCCGACACCTCCCGTAGTATGTATGGGTATCCCCCCCATAGCCGGCATGTAAGACTAGTTGGGTTGGCCCCATGACGTAAAAGTATTAATAGGGTATAGAAATCCGGCATAAGGTATTCCTATAAGATTGGGTGGATAATTAATGTTCCCTATAGTTATTTGATAACCATAACCTCTAGAATATTGAATGGTTGTAGGTTGTGCTTCCAAGGGATGACTTGAACTAGATAGGGGATTCACCATATTAGTATGGGTGGGAGGTACATAAACTGTAGATTGTTATTTCTTAGAGGTCTATCCTTGAATAGGTACAATTCCAGTGCTAGATAACGTAGGTCATGTCGGGGGTTGCCCCCTGGAACTAGAAGGTAATGACAAAACAAGAATTGAAGGTTGGGCCCCAGGTGCAAAAGATATGTGAGGATTGGGAATAGACATAACATAGGAGGTGGTGGGGTTGGTAGTTTGACTTGGGTTGTGTGGTGTTACTGTGCGATCTATAATCAGTTCAATGCGTCTCATAGAATCGGCAAGTGAACGGTATCCCATAGGAACAGCTGTGGAACGTGATGGTGGTGTGCCCAATATGTCATCTATTTTTCTTTCAATATCCTGAGCACGGAGAATGGATTCCTCATATTGTCTATGTTCTTCTTCATCGGGAGAAATCTCTTCAGAAAAGTTCAAATAGGTTCCAAATGAGGCAATGGCCTGTCCTATAGAGGTATCCCAGAATGGAGCATTGGGACAATAATCTGGACAGGTAGTATCGTCAACATGACCTTCTATGGGAGAATGGAACTAGGTGTTTTCCTGAGAAGGTTGTTGGAACAAGGGAGGCGAGTGTGAATAATATGGTCCTCCACTTTTTGCAACCACATTATCTCCCACTTGGGAGGTGGTAGCAGCTCCTTGGTCGATAGCTTACATTGGATTTTCTCCTAAACCAAGAATAAAATTGAGTGGCAAGCCCTGTACTCTTTTGGACTATCTTAAATCAGCTATTTTGTACAGTTCCTATCTAACCTAGGGTCTAAAAAACTAGAAAACACACCAAACAATTTCTCTACACAAGCTATAGGTCAAAGAAGCACACTTAAAAATGACAGGAGGAGTTCAAATAGTCAGGTCTCTCACCAGGATTTTCAAGAAGGTGCCACTCACGATATACCTCTAGGGTATGTGCATAGTAATCTCCCTGAATGTTGTTTTCGGTGTATGGCTCCAAGCAAGATGGCCAAAGGGATTTTCTCATATGGATAAGGTATCCTAGTGGGGTCTCCCGATATACTCAAGGTACGTGGGAGATCGAATCATTAGTAGTGTTGTCTAATGCATAACCATACACAAGGGGCCTTCTAATATACAATCAAGTATGTGAAGTACCTTTCTATATACCTCAAGGGTACGTGAAGGGCCATTCAATATACATATGGTATGTGGAAGAACCGCGGGAGTCCCGGGATGTAATGCGGACAAATAATGACAGCTCCTATTCTTAACGATGCCCGAACACGTCTCTAGACTATAACTCAAATTGATATGTAAATTTTAACCTATAACTACTATTAATTTTAAAGTGGATGGTTAGGTGAATGCATGGTGTTTAGACAGAAAAAGTAAAACCATGCAATATGCGTATGCAAATATTTCACTTTACCGTTCAATATGCCTATCTACAGGAGGGAAAGAGAGTATTTTATTTTGTTTCAAAACCAAAAATATTTCCAAACAACAATCTGGAACACCAAATCAAAGACAAACAACACTTTCCAAACTGATTTCTCTTTTCTGAAAGCAATAAGAAGGGGAAGAATCTCTTTTCCTAAAAGAAAAACAAGAAGCACTCTATATGCCTATGCACTCTATTTTTCATTTTTTCTTAAAACATAGATAAATCTAACTTAAAACTACCATATTTTTATTTTGGTGAGATAGTAATAAATGCATAAGAGATAGAAGAACATAAAGAGCCTAAAATCTTGTAAGGCCAATCAAAGATCCAATGTCTAATGCTCAATGATGATAACCTAATCTCTATCAAAAATTTTCTTTTTTAAAGGAAGAAAAAGAAGTTCTCTATGAAAACAAAAAATGAAACTAAGATGTTAATCAAATGTTTTTCTTTTAGTCTATGTAATAGAAATGAAAATAGATTTTACTAACACCCTAAGCTTTTAAAAAAACAAGAAGTCCTTTCACAATCACATCCAACAACCATAGAAGTAAATGAACAATCAATAAGCCTAGCCTGGCTTTTGAATTTTCCAATCAAACCAATCTTTAACCATAAAATTTCAAACCACAAGCATCAAATTCTAGTACACAAGCCTGGAAGTGCAGGGCTAAAAGAAAATCAACTCAATTTTTTTCAAATAACAAGAAAAAAGGGGTCTTGGAATGATGCCTACCTGGCACCGCGCTGTAGGGGTCTTAACAGAGTGGTTCTAGACCAGCACCGCTTCTCGCCAACATGACTTAGGTGGTGGCACCGCACGCTGCTAACTAGGTTCAGGCGGTGGCACCGCTACTCCCTAACTACATAAGCGTGGTTCCCTGTATAAATCCAAAACATAAAGGAGAATGATAGATCAATTCAGAAAAATACCAAATCAAGGTAAAAACGAATAGATTGAGAATAAAAGAGAGCATAAAAGGTCAAAATAATTGAGATCTAGAGAGATCTGGAAGTTTCAAACCAAAATCCACCGAGTCAGATAGCAGATCTGAGTGAAGAGAGTTGGAGAAGGAGCCTGGATTTGGACAAGAGTTGAAGAACTGAGGAAGATTAGATCAACTGATACATATATCTATTCCCTAGCAAAGTCACCAGATTTGTAAGCAGGAATATTTCACCTTCTCCGGACAGAAGCTATTCCTCTGGTCTGAATGGTTCAGATCCAGAACAAATGAGTGAACAACAAAGGATGAAGACTATCCCTGGATGTCGTAGACACCTAGAATGCTGCTTTGATAGTGAACATGTGTACCTACAATTAGATCAAACACATGAAGACATCAAATCTACCAAAACATAATCTATTTATCCATGTCAGTGACTAAGGAATCCAACAACATTTACATGAGAAATCAAAACAACAATAATGTGGGACAGAAATCAGCTTTGCATTAAGATGAATGGAGAATTTTACAACCAATTAAGCCTTAGTGTTGACATGCATCTCCATGAAACCAACACTTTCATCCCCATAAGATCCAACTTTTCTCTCTATTTCTCTCAAATGGCTTCGACTAAGTGGTCAATCCAATAGCATAACAATACCTCTAAAGTTCTCCCCCTCAACCATGGACATGAGCTTGTATTTATAAGGCTCAATGGATAGGAATGGTTGAGAGATTTGTGGGTGAGGTGGCCTCTAATATCCTATGATGGGGGATCTTGAGCTCAACTGACCCACTATGATAGGTATAACGGAGGACACGAGGCTCATGATCTAGAAGCCTCGAGAAACTTCTATTTTTCCCATTTTACCCAAGGTACTACTTTTATCCTCTTATGACATAGCGGTTTAGGTTAGAACCGCTTATGGGCCAAAGGCCATAGGTGGTGGCACCACTTATGGAAAACAAGATACAGGCAGTGCGAGCAAGGTACCGCTCATGGTTAATGGGGAAAATGTGGTACTGAGTATTTTTATGTAAGATTGACAAAAAACATGGGTTTCCACTCCAGATGTTGGGGTTAAGGGCAAATATGTAAGTCAAGGGTCTTATCACATGCTGGTGACAGTATTTGGGTATAACACTTATGCACACATACCAATGTACATGGGTTTGAGGTCAAATTCACATGTACAGGCGAGTATGAGGTTAAAATTTGTGTACAACAATAAACATGGGTTTTTTAGGGATGATATTGGAACATCAAAGGACAATATAAGCGCATGGGGTCTAAAGAGTCTACAGAGGGACATGGAAGGCCTTAAATAAGTGATCAACCATGTGTGGTAAAATCAGCTATAACACTCAGCTTGGCTTAGATTCCTTCCTCCATGATCCCAAGGCTATAAACCTTCAACGCAAGGGCTCTAGAATCCTTATTTAGCCATATTCATACATCTTGTCCCTCCATAAACTCTTAACTGCATATTCATAAAGGATGCAACCATCACCATATTTCATTATCTCATTTGACCCTACACGAACCTACCAACATCGCTTCGACACCTAAGCTATCAAATCTCAAACGTTGCACACCCTAGGCCCTAATACAGTCCCAAATATCACTGTTGGTTAAACTTTGTCTAGTTTGTCTTCCCATAATTCCATCATACCACAATGCACCTACTTTATTGTGATTGTCTTCTTAGCCAACCATCTGTTGGACACTTGAAACATAAACACAATAACATAAAGGTTAATCATATGATCTATTTTGGATGCTTATTTAATGGTAAATATCGGTAATATTAATCTCTGCAATTGTTGGTAGTATTCCCATAAGCATGACATATGTATTTATCCTTTGACTGGGCATCTTGAATAGCACTTGTCATCTTTCCATGGTATTTGTCTTGCATACTGTCATACTGAAAATTGTATTCTTAAGTTGAATATGTTTATTGTGATTTTCATTGGCATTTGGCATACCCGAGTATTATCTCTGTCCCACAGTGATACTTGGCATACATATTGATTAACTGATTTCTTCGATTATCAATATGATTTCATAAGCGCAAGTTTAGTATTGGAAACTTTCCCATAAACCAAATCTGAACTACATATCACTTTCTTGCAATTACAGTACTGACATTGGAATTGTGTTTATACTTGGTGCAAAAACTTTGGAATCCTTTTCATCAGTCTTGAAGTAAATAAATTGGATATAGCATGCATATTGAAACATAAGAAGAGTTTCAATTTCCAACAACAGTACATGCTATGACATTCATATCCGTTTTTGTCATTGGGTTTGCACTTGATATAATACTTCATTTCTGGAAAATTGTTTTGGTCACCTTGACAGTTTTATTGCCTTGATATCTACAAGAAAATTGTGTTATTTTAAGTATTTGATGAGTTTTGGAACCACTATGGAACATAACTACCGTATACTCAATAAATCTGAATCATTTGGGCATATTGATTTAAAACTAGAAATTACTGACAGTGTAGATTCTCCTTCCTTTTGTAAAGTACTATAAATCGATATTTGGAGACATATTTGCATTTGGCATCAGTAAGTTTAGTACTTGGGGCATATTGCAGTTGTGTGAAATTCATTATTTACATTTACACCTGATTGCAATATTCATATGACATACATTTTCTTTGCATTCGTATGACATATGTGATTGCCAGATTATGTTTATGCAGCCATAAAATCTAATTCACAATAGTTTATTTTTACAGTTTGATAAGTGCAGTTGAGCAGAAATTAGACTCACTTCTTCCTCCCTGTCAAAAGAAGTTGAAGATGCCAAACCTAGAGTACTTGAGTGTCTCTAGTATTACCCACTTGATAGAGGTAAGCATGAGCTAATGTATGAAGTATCTTGTTGTATATAGGATTTTTATAAATTTTCATAGTGATACTAAAATGAGATGTTAAATTATGCACATAGAATATCAATGATTTTTGATACTGAAAATTTCATTCTTAAGTTGAAGATTTTTATTGTGGTTTTCATTGGAATTTGGCATGCTTGGGTATTATATATGTCCCACAATGATAATTGGAATACATATTGATTAATTGATTGATTCTATTATCAGTATAATTTCATAAGTCCGAGTTTAGTGTTGGAAACTTTCCCATAAACCAAATCTGAACTACATATCACTACCTTGTAATTACAGTACTGACATTGGGTTTGTGTTTATACTTGGTGCAAAAACTTTGGAGTCCTTTTCATCACTCTTGAAGTAAATAAATTGGAGATAGCATGCATATTGAAACATAAGAAGAGCATAAATTTACAACAGCAATACATGCGATGACAATCATATATGTTTTGTCGTTGGGTTTGTTTGAGGCATACATACTATGCAACTTTGAAATTTACACATGATTTAATACTTCATTTTTGGAAATTGTTTTGGTCACCTTCACAGTTTTATTTCCTTGATATCTACAAGTGAATCGTGTTATTTTAAGCGTTTTATGAGTTTTAGAACCATTCTAGAACATAACTACTGTATACTCAACAAATCTGAACCATTTGGGCATATTTATTTGAAACTGGAAATTATTGACACTGTAAATTCTTCTTTCGTTTGGCAAGCACTATAAATCGATATTTGGAAACATATTTTGTTTGGAATCGCTGAGTTTATTACTTGGGTATATTGCAGTTGTGTCAAAGTCATTGTTTACATTTACACATGATTGCAAGATTCTGTTTTTGCATCCATAACATCTAATTCACAATAGTTTATTTTTACTGGTTGATAAGTGAAGCTAAGTAGAAATTAGACTGACTTCTTCCTCCCTATCAAAGTAAGCTGAAGATGCCAAACCTAGAGTACTTGAGTGCCTCTGGTATTACTCACTTGATACAGGTAAGCATG
Organism: Pseudotsuga menziesii; assembly: GCA_001517045.1. NCBI lineage: Eukaryota > Viridiplantae > Streptophyta > Pinopsida > Pinales > Pinaceae > Pseudotsuga > Pseudotsuga menziesii. The sequence continues at coordinate 211,477 of LPNX011216936.1, forward strand.
AGTTAATGTATGAAGTATATTGTTGTACATACCATTGCATAATGGTTTTTATTTCTCGTACACCAAATAACTACATGAAAGATAGTACATTAATGTTTTTTGAATATTGGTTGTTTTGAATTCTTAATTTAAATTTCTTATATTATATTTTCCTATTTTGCACATGAACTTGCTTATTGTTGTTAGCTATTGAAAATTATAAATAATTTTCTTTATTGTTTTTTTGTTTTACAGTTCATTGTTTTTCTATTGAGATTTTTTTTATAGATTTTGTAGGGGTGAACTTAACTAAGTGGGCCATTGAGTATGAAGAGCCTGTTGTTGAGGATTTTCCATTCAGTATGAAGAGCCTCTTGCTGAGGCTTTGAAGCTGCTAAGTATGGGTTAATTGAAGCTGTCGCGGGATCTAAGTATGGCTTAGAAGCCAAGTACAAGTGTGATGGTTTAGCCATTGTAATATTTGAAACGGCATAGATGTACTAGATGATTTTCATGTAAATTTATATGGAGATAGTTTTTTAGAAACCTCATATTTATTGTAATACTTGACAATTCATATATATATAATATAATTTGTGTAGTTTAAAACTTATATGGGTGTACATTATAATATTTATAAGTGTTGTAATTAACTAATTTATGTGACATTGCATAATCCACATGTGCATTAGATGATGATAAATACTGTATGATTCTTTTTTAATTAGACATAATATCATATAAAAAATTTATATTGATTAATAATGGACACCATTAAAACTGCTAAAATATAATAACCACACATAAAACGACTTAAAATGACTAAATTAGTGACCACTAAATGAAATTACTAACCAAAAATTGAAAGATACGTGACCATATAAATGACAAAAAAATGATCAAAATTCGAATATCAATAACCAAAAATCAGTTTTGGTGGCTAATTTACAGTCTTTTATTACGCAACCAGATTTGGTCATATTCTAGTTTGTCATGTGGTAATGAATTTAGTCATAAATGTGGTCATATATTTGGTCATTGATTCAAACATATGACCAAATTAATTACCAAATATATGACCAAATTGATGACCAACTGACAAGCTATAAATCACCAAAATAAAAATGACCAATTTTGGTCGCGTAATAAAATACCGTAAATTAGCCACCAACGATCGCCAAACCAAAAGTGGTAATTGATATGCAGATTTTGGTCATTTTTTTGTCACTAATATCTCATTTTCCACTAGTGTTTAATGTGATCGGAACTTGTCTGAAGCCTCATTTTATCTAGTGGTTTGGGTGGAAAACAAAGCCAAGCTCTGCTCAGCTCATAGTTGAAATGTACAACTGTTTTTTTTTATCTTTTGTGCATTCGGCATTAGCCGAAGGGATTTTCCTTGTTTACTATGGCATGAATGGGGTTTTTAGTATTTTCTGTGGCCAACAAGAGTCGTCAACCTATGTTATGTTTATTGAGTGATGGTCCTAGTTTTGGAAAGTGTTAACAGTGTTTTGTTTTATCCTTCTTGAGGTGTTATTTGTATTCTCAACTTACTTGGAGGATTGTAGAGAAAATTTTGTTACAGGTAAGGGTTTCATTTTAGAAGAGGTTTTACTGTTATCATTTCATCATGAAATAATTTACCTATAATTATAACTGATTTTTTTGTGTGTGTTGCAGACAGAAGAGGGATAAGGGTGCTCTGGAGGAACCGACCCCTAGCCCTCTCTACAAAATCGCCAATGTATGTTTTTTGTTCCACGTTTTAATTCACGTATTTGATTTAATTTTACAAATGTTGATTTTTTTAACGTAACTTTAATGTGTAGGTTAAAGGAACTGGAGAGGGAGGTAATAGGGTCACCTCCTCCTAGGCCCACATTTCCACATGCCCTAGTAAGTTTGACTCATCCCTAAGTTAATCATTTTTTTTATTGTTTAAGATTTCGAGCAACAAACTGACTAACCATCACTATGGTTGCAAGTCACTCTGGGTAGGAGATGAGAGGTGATGGACACCATTAAAACTGCTAAAATATAATAACCACACATAAAACGACTTAAAATGACTAAATTAGTGACCACTAAATGAAATTACTAACCAAAAATTGAAAGATACGTGACCATATAAATGACAAAAAAATGATCAAAATTCGAATATCAATAACCAAAAATCAGTTTTGGTGGCTAATTTACAGTCTTTTATTACGCAACCAGATTTGGTCATATTCTAGTTTGTCATGTGGTAATGAATTTAGTCATAAATGTGGTCATATATTTGGTCATTGATTCAAACATATGACCAAATTAATTACCAAATATATGACCAAATTAATGACCAACTGACAAGCTATAAATCACCAAAATAAAAATGACCAATTTTGGTCGCGTAATAAAATACCGTAAATTAGCCACCAACGATCGCCAAACCAAAAGTGGTAATTGATATGCAGATTTTGGTCATTTTTTTGTCACTAATATCTCATTTTCCACTAGTGTTTAATGTGATTGGAACTTGTCTGAAGCCTCATTTTATCTAGTGGTTTGGGTGGAAAACAAAGCCAAGCTCTGCTCAGCTCATAGTTGAAATGTACAACTGGTTTTTTTTATCTTTTGTGCATTCGGCATTAGCCGAAGGGATTTTCCTTGTTTAGTATGGCATGAATGGGGTTTTTAGTATTTTCTGTGGCCAACAAGAGTCGTCAACCTATGTTATGTTTATTGAGTGATGGTCCTAGTTTTGGAAAGTGTTAACAGTGTTTTGTTTTATCCTTCTTGAGGTGTTATTTGTATTCTCAACTTACTTGGAGGATTGTAGAGAAAATTTTGTTACAGGTAAGGGTTTCATTTTAGAAGAGGTTTTACTGTTATCATTTCATCATGAAATAATTTACCTATAATTATAACTGATTTTTTTGTGTGTGTTGCAGACAGAAGAGGGATAAGGGTGCTCTGGAGGAACCGACCCCTAGCCCTCTCTACAAAATCGCCAATGTATGTTTTCTGTTCCACGTTTTAATTCACGTATTTGATTTAATTTTACAAATGTTGATTTTTTTAACGTAACTTTAATGTGTAGGTTAAAGGAACTGGAGAGGGAGGTAATAGGGTCACCTCCTCCTAGGCCCACATTTCCACATGCCCTAGTAAGTTTGACTCATCCCTAAGTTAATCATTTTTTTTATTGTTTAAGATTTCGAGCAACAAACTGACTAACCATCACTATGGTTGCAAGTCACTCTGGGTAGGAGATGAGAGGTGATGGAGGGTATCCACCATCGTTTGTTAAGATAAGTGTTTGATTTAAATGCATATACATTTTGTAAATCCCTTCTAGGGTTTATCATACACTGGCTTTGTAGCCATTCCTATAGCACTGTAATGTAATGTTTTAATTATAAACCTAGAAGGGATTGTGAGCCATTTGATTGGTATTATTCTCATTTATTGTTTAATTGTTGGTATTTATAATATCTTGGAATCCATCAATGATGGTCTTACAACCACTTTAATATATACGATTTTTATTATTAATAAAATGGTGCCGCTCTTTGGCTATGTGATTCCAAAGATAATTTTTTTATTTATATATTTATTTGTATGTTGTTTGTTTTAAAACAATAAGGGTTCCATCGTCGATTGTCATACGTTCGTGAATAAAGTAACTGTTTTAATGTTATAATGTTATGATTGTTTGGTGCATAAGATAGAGGTATTTGAATATTATACCAACTATTTTAATCTATGTAGATAGTGGCGGACATGATATGGACTTATGGCCATATTGTTAATTTGTCATGTTGAATTAAATAAAGGACCCGTAGGGTCTATTATTTACTATATAGTAGGTAGCAATTGATTTTAGTAAGGCTTGGACACCATCATTGATGGATTTAACGTTGATCCTTGGGGAATGAAAGATGGAACATATAGCGTGTAGGACAGAACTATGAATAGATTTTATTCTATATTTAATTCATGGATAGTATAGCTCTAGTTAAGGATCTGCAATTTGTATGTGGTCGTTTATGAAAAAACTGGAGAGATTGTCTTATCAGAAATCCTGGATTTGATTTTGATTTGTCTACTATGGTTGATATCCTGTTAGACTTTAGATAATTTATCTTTCATGTTTTAATATTGTATATCTATGATTTAGGTGTTCTAAATCATATATGATGTATATTTCTGGATCCTTGATATGGTTGTGTTGTTTACTTAGATTCCTAAGACTAGTTTTAACTTATATACTTCATCTTGGTTTGATTACTATGGATCTGTGATTTGTATAGTTATTTAAAGTATTTACGAATCGTCGATTCATAATAGAAGTAAATATATGTGTAAGATTGTTTATAGTTCTTTTTATAATAATCAACCCATATTTACCTACCTTAGACATTAATTTAATCATTTTTGTCTTATTACCTAGTTTCCTAGATTCCACTCTATGCTAGTTGCCTTCTACATGTCCTAGAAGTCAACACATGCTAAAACTAAGTCATGGAGAGCACTTGGGAAACATCCTGGAAACCCATTTTAGCATGTCTACTTTATTCCAGATTCTCCAAAGCACATATCTTCTTTTTCTGTAAAGCTTCCTTATTTTATTTCTGATTTAAGGAAAAGGAAAAGCTAGACTAGTTGTAACTACCTTATTTTTTTCCCACATAATCCTCCCTCCCTTTCTCCAAATAAAATCATGTATGAGTTTTATTTCCATCCCTCTTTAGCTTTCCCACTTGACTTAGCCAATTCATGAGCATCTACCTAGATTTGGAAACTGCTTTATACACCTATAGGGAATTTGACTAGTTTTGGTAAGCCTGCTTTTTGACTATTTCGAATGGAATATTTATGCATTTTAATCTCTCATGTAATTATATATTACAATAGCCTATTACTTCATCAGGTTGGCTATTTTACACTTACTCAATACAGATTAGTGTTATGCTCCAATTCCAGTCTCCTTTGGTGTGAATTTTGCATGTTTGATTAGCAATTTTGTGAGTGTAATTGTTCTATCTCTTGGGTTCAATTTACACATGGTAACAGGGCATTTGTAAATCAATTTACCTCCTTCCATATTGCTATTTCAAGTTTGACATCTTGGGTGGTAGCATATTCTATTGACCGAAGGGCACAGTTTCTGAGCTATGGACCAATCTCAGAAGATCATATTGACTCCATTCAATTTATTTGAGTGGAAAGATGAGATGGAGATATTGTTAAGAGAGAAAGGTATCTACAGGGTGACTACAGAAACTGAAAAAAATCCCAATGCAGCTGCAAAGAAAATTAAAAATCACAACAGGAGGGATTAGGCCTATGGTCTTTTGTGTCTGATCATTTCGAGAGACCTTTTCTTCCATCATGATGGATTAACATCACCTAATGAAGTGTGGGAGAAACTTGTAGATATTTTTGGAAAGACAGATGAGATGAGAGATGATCAAATTGAGAATGAGCTGATCTCCTTGAGTTCTAGTAGCTTCGAATCATTGCAACTCTACTTTTCCATGTTTAAGGCCCTTTTCTTGCAGTTGAAACAGTGTGGGATAGAAAATAAGGAAGAGAAGCTATTTTTTGCCATACTCTCTAAGATTGGCCTTGACTATTCAGTGTTTGTTTCGACCTTCCACTCCACCAAGTTGGCAGCTCGAGTGTGGAAGATTCCTAATCTTGCAGAGTTCATGGAATCCCTCACACAGGAACAAGATAAGTTGGTGATGATGGGCACCATCAAACCTTTCAAAGACCAAGCTTTGGTTCCTGGAGATTCAAGGGTGGATTCAAAAATCAAGAAAAAAGCTAAAAATCCACCTAAGCAAAAGAGAGACAAGTCTAAATCTCAATAGGAGCCCCAAGGTTCTAAAGACAACTCCCATAAGAATTAGAACAAAGGAGAAATGAGAAAGTGCACATACTGCAGTAAGCGCTATCATCCTGAGAGATCTTGTATGAAGAATAAAATTGACATGTTGACCTAACTTCTGGAGAATAATAATATCTCCCTTCCCGATTGCTAAAAGAAGAGGGAAGGAGGATCAAATTCAGAGGACAGAGAGAGAGTACATGCCTTGGTTGCTGGCACATCAAGCTCACCTAGCTTCATCATAGACTCTGGAGCTTCTAGACATATGGTTTTGACAAAAGAGGCATTCTCCTCTCTTGATATGTCGAAAGGTTCACCAATAGTTTTGGGAGATGACTCTCTCATTGACAGTTTGGGGAAGGGAAGGATTGATCTTAACCATGGTAAGTTCAATAACGTGTTGTATGTTCTAGGTCTTGCCTCTAATCTCTTGTTAGTGTATGAGATGACTCACACTGGGTCTGCAAAGAAGGTCCTTTTCTCCCCTGATGATGTTGCAATTACTGAGATTTCGAATGGTAACGTCATAGGAAAAGGTGTTGTTGATCACACTTCGAAGGTATACATGTTTTCCCATTTTCTACCCTACTCAAACCCCTCTGCTCTTCTAATTCATGGTAATGAGGCAAGCAAGATTTGGCATGAAATATTTGGCCATCTTAACTACAAGTATATTTTGTATTTGAGGGAAAAAGATACGGTCATAGGATTACCAAATATCATGTTTTCTAAGGGAGTCTATCTAGGTTGTATCCTAGGAAAACACCCAGAGAACAAATATGAGAGAGCTAGTCATGAGAGAACCTCTGCACCTCTTGAGTTGATCCATAGTGACATTGTTGGCCCATTTCCTCATATGTCCATGAGTCAAGACAAATATGCACTCACTTTTATAGATGAATTTTTTAGGTATTGTTGGGTTCACTTCCTAAAGCGTAAGTCTGAAGTTTTTAACCTCTTCAAAGTATTTAAAGCCTTGGTTGAAAACCAGTATGGGAGGAAACTCAAGATCCTCAGATATGACAATGGTGGTGAGTATGTCAAGTTTGAGTTCATTCAGTATTGTAAAGATGTAGGTATTCATATGCAACATTTGATCCCTTACACACCACAACAAAATGGTGTTGTTGAGAGAAAGAACGTGTCACTGAAGGAGATGGTAACCTGCATGATGGAGGCTAAGAATTTGCCACCAAATTTTTGGGCCGAGGATATAAAATGTGCATCCTACATCTAGAATAGGGTGCCTCATAAGTAGATTGAGGGTATGACATATTTCGAAGGATGGAGTGAGCACAAGCCAGATCTGACCCATTTTAGGATTTTTGGCTCAAAGGCTCGGGCTAGAATTCCAACAGAAAAGAGGAAGGCTTTGCAACCCCAAAGCCAAGAGTGCCTATTTGTTGGGTATTATGAAGATTCAAAAGGGTACAAGCTAATCAACTTGTGCACTAACAAATATTTCATTGAAATAAGTGTTTAGTTCCAAGAAGAGACTTTAGTAGCATTTGGAGTTCTCAATGAACTTTCGATAATACCTGGCTAAACCCAAAAAGGACCTAATGTCAGTGACACTAGTCGGGGTAGGAAAATACTTCAACTACTACTAAAGGATATTCTTAGAATTGCAAGACCTCACTGATGTTTGAAATCTTTCTTTCTTCTATATATTTGGAGTATTCCTTTCTTCTCCATATTTTTCCAATAGGTACTTTGCTTACTGGTTTTTTATTTCTTTGTTCCTTGGTTTTCATCTTCCATACCTTTTTCTGAGTTTCATGGGAAGATATACATGTACTATTCTTGCAATGTTTTGAAAAGTTTCGAATACTATGAAATATGAAACAAATAAGTATTTTCCCATTAGAGATGTTGGTGTCTTCTTTCCTTTTCATCCCTTCATCTTCTTCTTTGATTCTACAATCACCAGCATTGTATTTCCAGGAAGAGCCTTTACTAGTAGTTGAAGGATTGGCCTACCCTAACTAGTGTCACTGACATTAGGTCCTTTTTGGGTTTAGCCGGGTATTATCAAAAGTTCATTGAGAACTTCTCGAGAATTGCTTGCCCCATGATGGCATTGCAGAAGAAAGCGAACAAGTTTTTATGGACTGACAGTTGTGAAGAAAGTTTTCAAAATATTAAGTAGATTTTGATGACCGTAGCAGCATTGCGGATTGTGGATCTTGATGGAGATTTCATGGTATACATGGATGCAAGCAAGGAAGGACTTGGAGGCATCCTCTTGCAAAAATATCATGTGATATATTATGAATCACAGAAATTAAAAGAGCATGAGTAGAATTATCCCACGCATGATCTTGAGCTAGCGTCCATCATCCACACTCTAAATATGTGGAGGCACTACCTCATGGGAAAGAAGTTCCTTCTAAAGACTGACAATATGAGTCTGAAGTATTTATTCGATCAACCTGATCTGAATGTGATGCAAGCTAGATGGTTGGATTTCCTGAGTGAGTATCACTTTGAACTAAAGCATATCAATGGCAAAGAGAACAAATTTGCTGATGCTTTGATTCAATGAACTCGTATGATATAGGAGGTGACCCTGATTAAAACTGATGCAGATTTGCATGAGAAGATTAGAATGGCCAAAAAGGTTGACCTGTTCTATGTGGAAATCCTCAAGAAGGTCCATAAGGATCGGTTGTTTCAACAACAAAAGGAATACAAGGTGAATGACTCCATACTACTATGGTCCAAGGATAAATTGTATGTTCTAGATGGAGGGGACATTCCGTAAAGCATCCTCACATAAATTCATAAGGCACCCTACTCGGGGCACCCAAAATATCAAAATAGGATATCTGTGTCAAGAGACACTTTTTCTGGCCTAAGTTAAAGGCCAACATTGCAATGTTTATTGCAAAATTTCAGGAATTCCATCTAGTTAAAGCTGAGCACAAGCATCCTTCAGGATTGCTATAGCCATTGCCCATTCCGGAATGGAAATGGGAGGTTATTAGTATGGATTTTATTACTGGCTTATGGAAAAGCAAGAAGCAAAATGATTCCATATTTGTAGTCATTGACAAGCTATCAAAGGAAACACACTTCATCCCCATGAAATCGACCTACAAGGCCATGAACATGGTTGATATCTTCCTGAAAGAGATATTTAGATTGCATGGGATACCCAAAGTGATCATCTCAGATCGAGATGTTAATTTTATAGGAAAATTTTAGAGATATTTATTCTCTAGATTAGAGACACAGCTTAACTTTAGCACTACTTATCACCCGCAGATGGATGGGTAGACTGAAAGAGTAAACCAAATTTTTGTAGACATGCTTTGAATGTATGTCATGAACAACCCCACCAAGTGGGAGGATTATCTGCACCTTGTGTTATTTTTTCATCATATAATCTATCATTATGATCTTAGGATCTTTTAACTGAGAGAATAGCAAGCACAACAATAAAGCATAAGCACATCACAAGAGACAAGAGACACAAAGAGTTTTCCTCGAGGAAACCATAAAGGAGAAAACCCCACAACTTCTTCTGAGATAGAATCAGCACCAAAATAGTAAAATCCCCAAAACACTAAGATGATCTCCACACATCAGTAGTCTCTCTCTCTCTCACTGAGAGAGCTTCTCCTCTCACTCATGCACCCCAATGAGTGAGTGTGAGTGTTACAAGTGAGATAAATAGAGAGGCTCACTCTCTATTTATATTCTTTCATTCACTTGAAGTGCACTCCAACATGTCGGCCTCACTTAACAATTATTTACTAGAGCCGACATCTCTAGGAGTGTCTAATAACCTTAGTGCCCGACCACTTGTGGGGACTTTTCCTCCTCCAACCAATAGGAGGGTAACACCATGGTGGGGGCTATTGCCCCAACTTACAATGACTCACCTAAGGTCAACTTCACTCGGATAGTCTAATAACTCAAGGGCCCCATAACTATGGGGAATTTAACCCTTGACCAATAGGAGGGTTGCCCACAATGACTTGACATGAATTTCTCATTATAGAAACTTCCCGGAATAAACATCGGGGTATGACATGACTCAAATACATTACAATACATCCCGGAACGAACATCGGGTTACAATAGATAAGAAATACAAGTGAACAAATTCCGAAGTTACAATTACAACAACACTCCCTCTTAACTAGGAAGGTATTCGCTCGACACAATTTATCAACACAAGTATTCTTCTCTGTATCATTTTTGTCATCGTCAGGTCTTCATCATATTCAATTCATATTCATACTCAAGTCATCTTCATTTGTAATTCATCTTCATTTGGATCTAGATCATCATCACTGAATCTGGATCATCATCACTGGATCTGGATCATCATCACTGAATCTAGATCATCACTTGATCTAGATCATCACTGGGCATCATCCCTGGATCTGGATCATCACTCGATCTGGATCAACACTACTGGATCATCATCACTGGATCTGGATCATCACTCGATCTAGATCATCATGGGTGCTATCTCATGATTCTTCTCATCACAGGAAGTTCTACAGAGCCAACCCTTTTTCATGCTGGTTGTAGGCCTAGCCTCCATGTAGGTCTTTTCCAGCACTTATATCTGATCAACACATGATACGAAGAATGGCTCATCATTTCTATCTGATCAACACATGATGCGGAGATAGATACTGCAGTTACATCTGATCAACACATGATACGAAGAATGGCACGCCCAGCACTTACATCTGACCTACTCATCATAAAGGCACGCCCAACACTCACATCTGACCTACTCATCAGAAAGGCCCAGCACTTACATCTGATCAACACATGATCAAAGAAAGGGTCAACATCTCTATCTGATCAACACATGATGCAAAGATAGATACTGCACTTACATCTGATCAACACATGATACGAAGAATGGCACTGCACTTACATCTGATCAACACATGACTCGAAGAATGGAACAACACTTACATCTGATCAACACATGATGTGAAGAATGGCTCAGCACTTATATTTGATCAACACAGGATGCAAAGAATGGCTCTGCACTTACATCCATCCAGGCGGGAACACATCCTGCTCACAATGATGGAAGGGCTTGCACTCATATCTGATCTTGTAGGAACCAATCCTACAGTCATATCAGAATGGCCCCCAGTCCTCCTCGACTGAGCTACCTGGTAATTGACCAGGCGCCTCCATTCTCCTAGAGAATGGCAGTTTCCCTTACATCCGACCTGCTCGTCGAAATGGCCAACACTCACATCTGATATGGAAGGAAATTAATCCTTTAGCCATGACAGAATGGTTCATCCTTTACATATGATCAAGTGGGAACACATCCCTCTATCACATCAGAATGGCTACTCAGTTCTTACACTGAGTGTTCCTGGTAACTGACCAGGTGCCTCCATTCCTAGAATGGCAATTTCCCTTACATCTGTCCTACTCGATAGAATGGCCAACACGCATATCTGACATGGAAGGGAGAAACCCTATCACCATGATAGAATGGCTTAGCCTTTATATCTGACCTACTCGTCAGAATGGCTATGGATATCAGCACTCATATATGACATGGAAGGAACCAATCCTCTCACCATGATAGAATGGATCATCCCTTACATCTGACTTGCTCGTCAGAATGGATTTCGGACTCATCACTTTCCCTTGGAGGAAACCTCGATCTGGAGAACACCAAGATTCTCCTTGAAGTACTTGAACTTCATCCTAGCTAATGGCTTCATCAATACATTAGCTATCTGTTCCTCCATCGCAACATCCTAGAGCTTCACTACTCCCCTTTGCACCATATCCCTGATATAGTGATACTTGATCTCGATATGCTTCGACTTGTCATGGAACACTTGATTCTCTGACACTTTCATGCAACTCTAGGTGTCACAATGTATACAAGTAGCATCCATCTGAAGATCAAATAAATCAGACAGTAGCTTTCACAGCAATATTGCCTCACAACTAGTTGAACAAGCTACGACATACTCTGCTTCAGCTGTACTCAGTGCCACACAGGATTGCTTCTTGCTAAACCAAGAGATCATACCTCATCCCATATTGAAGCAACATCTTGAAGTACTCTTCGTATCGATGGAACTACCTGCCCAATCTGAATCAACATAACCTTCCAAGTTAATATTTTGATTCGCATCGTACTTGAACCAATAATTAATTGTACCATTCAGGTACCTTGGAACATGCTTTGTAGCAATCAAGTGAACACTTCTTGGATCTATCAAGTACTGGCTCAAGGTGTTCACAGCAAAGCAAATGTCTAGTCTCGTGTTCGTCAGGTACATCAATGACCCAATCATCTGACGATACATTGTAGCGTCAACCGACTCTGATGAAGCATCACTCAATAGCTTCAAGTTCGATGCCATAAGTGTGGTCATGCAGTCCATCATATTGAACCTATTTAGGATCTCTACTATATACTTCCCTTGTCCACACCTCCAAGCATAAAACAATAGTGCATCGACACATAACAGGAGCACCACTAGTCTTCTGTCTTCAACATTGAAGCAAAGGTTCGAATCTGCTTTACTCTCAGTAAAGCGTAGAGTCATCAGTAATCTATCCATCTTGTCGTACCGTGTTGAACCTCAGGATATTCTGTAGTCGCCCCCTCTGAAGCAGAGCATCATACTCCCTCTATATTCCGTACTCTATGCACTGAAACATTATATACTGGAGTGACAAGTAGTATCCATCTAGGATCATTGGCAGCTAAGATCCTCTATTTTGAACTTTTGCAAAAGTTCTTCTCACATCAATTTTGTGAGCTTTTCATCCTTTATCAACCTTGTAGCAAAGGTTAAGATATTCATCAATCTCATCATGTATGTGTTATCCCATGGGTGTCTTCTGAACTCGTACAAGGCCTTCTTTCATTTGCACACATGATTATGCATGTTATGTGACTTCACCTCTAGTGGCTGCAAATGTCTCTTCGTAGTCTATGCCTTCTTTTCGTGAGAAGCATCGTGCTATGAATCTTGCTTTGTATCCCACGATGTTTCCATCTACTGCATGATGGAACTACGAACTTCTCTTCATGTGTCGATACTACATCCTAGACATCATTCTTCTTGAACTAGTCTTCCCTTTCTTCTTGGTTACTTCATAGCTTGAAGGTTCTGTATTAATGATGTCCCAGTACTCATCATATTATTCTTTGTCTTTGAACTATCATCACTTGTTCTTCGAAACAAGTCTTCATTCTTCTTTGCTTGTAGGTGATTATGTATGCAATCTTTCCTACAAGTTAAATGCATTTATTTGGTTAGAAATATTTCACAAGGAATATTCATACTAGAAAATACTTATGCATAAATATATGATCATGCAACTACTTTAGCTAATACAACATTCATCCATACCTCACTGAAACTTTCTAGATGCCTTCCATCTCTACCAACACAACATTGAGATTGTGCACTAATCCAATATGTTAGCAAAAAGGTTTCATTCTAGATAAGTAGCAATGGAGAGTTGTATAGAACCATGAGCTACTTACCCATCACATGCATATTAGTAGTGTACTGTCATTAATGCAAACACCCTATCATGCATAATACATCAACTGAATATAAACAAATGCATAACAACACAAAATTATGAAATGACAACTGAATACTTATCTTTATTTGATTCGTGCGTATACTCCTTCTTGAGCCTTCAGCTTCATCCTCTTCTTCATTCATGGTAGTATCGTTTCTTATGCAAATGCTAGGATGGATAAGAGGTTCTTCAAGAGTTGAGTCCTTTGTATTCCTCATTACTTGAGGCATCTTCTTTGGATGGTGAGAGCTTGATCTTTAATTTCTCCCATCTTATCTTCTCTTCTTATGGGTAGAGCTTCTTCTTCTTCCCAAAGTCTATTGAAAGTAATCACTTCCTTCTGGAACACATTCCTCGCATGAATGAATCCCATGATCCTGGGAGGCCATTCAAGGTGGCCATCACCACTTCTGCATTCTTCAATTCTTCTTTTACTGCTTCAAGTTGTTCTTGATTTCAGAGACTCTTACTACTGCATGGTCTCTGCATTCTGGATCTTCACATTCTTCAATTGGTTTCTTAAGGTCATCTTCTAATGTATGTTCCTCCCTTCAAATAGCTTGGTCAAGGAATCAAACATCTTCGGTGTCTTTAGGGAAGACACTTGTGGTACAAGTTGATCCATGACTGAATCAACCATGATCTTCTTGGCCTTGACCAAGTTCTTTTTGTGAAAGGCTTCTAACCTCATCTCCCTCTGAAACTGGAACCTCTATACTCATGTTGGTGTCCAATCCATTTTCTTCAGAGAGATCAAATACTTCTATGCTTGGAAGTTGTCAAATTCACCAAGCTGATGTGATAGATTACTTTGAAATGAGAACCTCAAATGAAAATAGAAAAGGATTAGATCTTACCGTTTTGAGGTGTCCATCTTGGTTCCAGAGCTCGTTGATCTAGGGTTTGTCACAAAAAACCCAAATTTTCAAAACTTGGAATATTTAAAATTTGATTGCATAGACAGATATATCTATTGAAATGGAGCTTTCCAATGTACTCCTTTTCTGAAAACAGTGGAGGGAAGCTCCCGAAACAGGAAGCCCTAGTTTTCCAATTTCTTCCGCAGAAATTCTGTTACTGTTTCTGTGATATCTATGAAATTAATACTCCTCTACGTTTGAAATTTCGTACTGAGGTAACCTAGAATGTACTTGATCCAAAAACACAGGTGTCATCAGAATTTTTTTCACCATTTTGGATTTATGATCCTTTTCCCAAGGTGAATTGTTACAAGACTATTCAGAACAGTGAAGTTGTATGGCATGCCACATGTCACTGGTTCATCTTCTGAGTCTGAAATTTGGACCACCTAAATTACAGTCCGTTCCCTTTCTGGAACATCTTCTATAATTTCATTTGGACCTCTATAGCCCAAGATATTTCAATTATTCCCAGGTGTCCTGTTTAGGGATGGATTCTGGAAGAAGCTGGAACCCTAACGTGGAGGGATCATATAGCCTAGAATACAGCGAATATGAGGCTGATTTGTGGACATAGTATTCATCAATATTTTATATTAGGCCCCTACAATTTTCATCACTTGATCCTTCACCCATCTCGGGATATATCGAATGTACCAAAACTTAGCAGTTTTAGTATTTAGGGTTTTTCTAGCTCAAGGTCAAACTAGGGTTTGAATTTCCCAAAGTTTCACCCAACCAAATTTCTTGATCTAGGTCTCTAAAATTTGGTTTTGATGAGGAGAAAAATCTTATGCTGGGCTCACTCAAAAATTCCTCTTCTGTAGAAAGCCCTAATTTTCGCATCGAAAACTGAAAATGCTCAGAATCGAATTCTGCTTCGACAGAAAGATGCACCCTTCAATGGAGATTCATCCTAGCATACTTTTTCTGAATATTATGGAGAGAGACCCAAAAAGTAATAAGCCCTAGCTTCTGTATGTGCACAATGTCTTCTTCTCAGGTTAGCTCTAATACCATGTTATTTTTTCATCATATAAGCTATCATTATGATCTTAGGATATTTTAACTAAGAGAATAACAACCACAGAAATAAAACATAATCACATCACAAGAGACAAGAGACACAAAGATTTTTCCTTAGGGAAACCATAAAGGAAAAGTAATTAAAAATTAAAAAATTAAAAAAGAATTTTTCACTATTTGAAAAAAAAAAAATCGAATTTTTTTATGTGTCCAGATGACTTAGGACATGACCATGATCTATCTAAATAATTTCTAGTAGGATTATAACACTCATTTGGGCTCTAATGACCCCCCAAGCCCCAGAATTCAACATCGGGCATTCCAGCTTTGGAGGAAGCAGGAGAAAACCTCATAAATTATACTCGGCTGAAGGCAAAGCATAATTGTCAAGGGAAAAAAACTCCCTGGAATACCCTATTTGAGATTCTATGTCTTGGGAGACCAAACCACTCAAAAATATCCTACTAGCACATTTTCTTACAAACCCCGTGGGGCCATGGTCAAAATTATTCAAATAAAAAAGCGACTAGCCAATATTGGCTAGACAAGCACACGGATCAACTGATACACTGGAATCAGAATTTGAACAAGTCTGTCAACCAGTGGCTCCTCAGGTAACCCAACTATGGTACAAAAAAGTTGGTAACAGGATGTTCAAGAAATTAATTACGAGTTGATGTCTTTTAAATCCCGTTCTGGTCAGTCCATTCAGAGTTAGTATAAGTACAAGCCAAGATGTTAGGTAGATTTAAAGTCATGAATTAACTTAGAGTCTTTAATGTTAGTCAATAGCTTCCAAGAGAATCAAAATTTAGTGTTTGTATATGTAGAAGAAGAATGAATGGAAATCATATGATGTTGGAGACGTACAGAGTAAGAGAACCCAAGGTCTGTAAAAGGTGAAAATCCAAGTAAATTTCCAAGTCTGCAAATGCGATAGTAGTTTTCCTATTTTGTCATGGTAATATATAAACCTATAATTTTTATTTGTTTATTCTCAAGAATACTAATGTGTCACAACTTCTCCAGAATTACTTATGCAAAAGAAATTAACATTTACCATTTGTAAAAGAAATCAAAGGAAGGCATTTCAGTAGACCTAGATAAAATCATGGAAATCATTAATTGACCAACTCTAAAAGATGTAATCGGGATTTGATCCTTTATGGGAATCATGGGTTGTTATTGTAGGTTCATCGAGGGGTTCTCCACAATTGCTTATAGAATAAATTCACTTCAAAATAATTGAACTAAATTCATATTCAAGGCTAGATCGACCCGATAACACATTTAATCAACAACAGTATCATGATATGCAATCATAATTAGAAATCCCCATTTCCATTTAACATTTTAAATCGAATTACAAATCAGATCCTAATCGAGATTTCAACTTTTCAAGAGTATCATGGTCATAAGCCAATTTATTGGTATCCACAATCTAACACTAAAAATGCAATGTACGGGATTTAGTAGAAGGTTAATGGAAGAATTTTCTTCCTTAGCTAGTTAAAAACTAGGCAGGATGTAAAGCCTCTACAAAACACTAAGAAAGTGAATGGCGTCCCTTCATAACCCCATGACAAACCAACAAGGATGTGGTTGTAATGGCAACCACATTCCCATCATTGCAACTGATAAAAACATCCAAGTAAACTCAGGTATATATCGAAGCAAAATCTTCTTTAACAAATCGTAAAGAGACAAGGGAAAGACTAGTGCAGTGCAACCATCGAGTGGCTGATATTTCTTCTAAAGGAAAAACTCACAAATCAAATGAATGCGACTAAACTGTCATGACATCATAAAGCCACACTAAAACCCTATAATAACTTGTAATCCAAATCATGACAAATGGAGGGTAAAGATAATTCATTGACCAAATTGCATGTGAATGAGCCTTGACATTGAATGCGCCTGGTTGCACTGTCAACTCGCAGCCACGAGTAAGGATTACAATTTATTACAATCCATTAAACGTTTTTCGGTGGCATAACCCTTGTGCCTCCCCATTTTTTATTACATGCCTACTTCATAAAATATCATCCCATGATGTGTAAATCCTAGGGCTATGGCCATCAAACCATAGTTTTGAGCTTAATTCCTTATAATGTTCTCACCAAATTTTAAACACTTAATCAAATATTAGTCCATGGTACTTTCTATTACAAGATCTCCAACATAGTTAACACTTAATAAAACCTTTAATTATTCATATAAAACCCCCTTTTCCAAACATGTCTTATGAGGGGTGGGTTTAACAACAAGGGTGAACCTTTAAGGGTAGCTAGGGATAAGCCTTAGTTTTAGGCTTAGGTCCTAAAAAACCAAAAAATTAATAATAAAATTAAAATACTGAACACATCACCTTTGATAGATTGCGACCAAGTAATTGATAATTGAAGGAAAATCCAACGAAGGGCCTAACCTATCATACAAATGTCAAACACATCAAGTTAAACTAACATGCATAAAATATATGTGACGACGAATATAAAAGTGGCGCGACTAATAGTTACATGCTACGACAAAGATAAAATAAATAGTAAAGAAAATATTTTTCTTTTATTATGGATTGTACAGTTTTGTGACAGAGATGGAACAAATAGTGAAGGAAGTGCAACAAAACTTAAGAGTTTCCCACGATCAATAGCATAGTTATGAGAATTTAAAAATAACTCCAAGAGGGTTCAATGTTGGAGATCATGTGGATCTAAAGGAAAAACCAAATAAGATTACCTTGAGATTTGGAAATTTCTTCAAGTTGGTGCCCAAGTATTGTGCGCCTTTTGAAGAGTTAGCTAAGATAGTGTCAGTAGCCTATGAGCTTGCACTCCCCCCTAGTATAAAAGTACACAATTTATTTCATGTTTTTTTATCAAAATGATATGAACATAATGCTACTCATGTATTTGATTTGAATATGAGTACATTAGAACCCAAGGGAACGTTCTAGATAGA
This sequence comes from Pseudotsuga menziesii, assembly GCA_001517045.1. NCBI lineage: Eukaryota > Viridiplantae > Streptophyta > Pinopsida > Pinales > Pinaceae > Pseudotsuga > Pseudotsuga menziesii. Next base: position 229,795 of record LPNX011216936.1, read on the forward strand.
GGCTTTATGTATCCTCGACACGAAGGAACTTATGCTACCGAATCATGCCATTGTCCAAATATAAGTGAAATGGAAGCACCTTATACATGAAGAAGTGACATGAGAAATTGAGAATAAAATACGTGTGACATATCCCTCTATGTTCTGCAATGAGAAAGAGAGTTCATAATAAAAGAACACCAAAGGACGATGAGAATATGGGGATAAATGTGATACCCTGAAGACATTATTTTACTTTTAATATTTGTGAAAATATTTCAAAAACAATTATTTTTGTAATAGTTATTTAAAAAATAAAATAAAAATCTCAGAAGAGGCGTGAGTGAAACTTTGCACAATAAACTATTATTTTATATTAATAAAAGGAAAATGACACTTGGAGAATTTAGTTAAATGAGGGGACACCACCATGACACACATAACATGTGTAAAGCAAACAAGATATGTTTTTCCCATCAAATTCAATAAAAAAGTTCAACAAACACACAAGATACTCAAGTATAGAGATTGAAGGATTGATTGATATTTGATTGGGATGACACAAGACCTGGGAAAAAGCTATATATATATATTGGTGCATTGAGCTATCATGGGACACTATGTTGTGAATGGAGAAACTGTGTTATGAGTGTGTGTGTTGATTGTTTCTCTTGTTCATAAATCCATCATTGAGCTCGTTACAGACTCTGAGAGAGTTTCGTATGCAAGATTTGTGTGGTTTTTTAGTGTGCATGGTGGTGATCTATCTTAGGGGTGGAGTTGAGCTAGCAATTGCACTACTCTCTTATATTGCTGGGAGGAACTCATTCTCCAAATATTTTTTTTGTTTTCAAGTAAGTACCTCTTATCCATCGATGACTTCCTTATGAGTAAACTCTTAATCGGATTATGAAATTTTCTTAAATTAATTTATCTACATATTATTGTGACTATGATGTATTTTCTATGTTAATCTCATAATTTTGTTTACTAAATTATATGAGCCATGAAACCCTAGACTAGACAATTAGCAGACAGTAAAGTATTTCATTGAAAATGTTTCATTTTATTTTTATGCAATTTTCTTGATTTGATTCTTTTGAAGAGTTGAGATTGCAGGTATTTTTATTTAAAACCAAAATTTATTATGATACATATCGAGAGAAGTTATTACATGTCCTTTATGAACTGAGTGTTCAATTCAAATATTATAATCAAATCCGATCTAGACTAAGAGATTTTTGTGGTTGAACTATTTCCTAAAAGCATCAAACCTCTACTTAGATTTGTTTTCATTTATGCTAAGATGATAGGTAAACCCCTTGACCATCGAATGGGTATGGTTATTTGTTGGTTTCAATTCCTGTAAAATAAAATAAAAACAACAAACTTCGATTTATAATTAGATCAATTTATTTTCTGGTGTCCATTATCTTGGACTCTGGAGATAGGATAATACTATTGACTCTTATATTTTACTTATAGTTGACCACCGCGCAATTTTCTCCTAAACCTCGTGAATGATTTTTTTTCGACCATTTTTAGTCAATGAGGCGTTCCTCCTTTTCTCTGGATTTTTCTACTATGATGTTCCATACTTAGAATCTCTTCTTTGCAAAACTTTTTATTGTACTTGAGACTCACCACTAATCATTTTTCTTGTGGAAAATCTAACCTGGAAGTGGAATGATATTTGAGTTGTGAAATTTCTAGTGAATAAGAATGTCATCCCTATTTACCTCTTCCTGGATCTTAATTCTTTGAATGACGATATTTTTGACTCGGAATCTTATGTGTCACTTGTATCCTACCTCACTTTTGATTTTGTTTGTTCTACCAAGTTACAAACTATTGAATCGACATGCAAGTCATATTTCGGTGATCACATATCATAATATTTTTTTAATAAGTGAATTCCTTTTTATATCGTTGAGCCTCCACCGTTTCGATATAAACTACAACTGCTATTTTGGTCAACTACTAGCTTTTAATGATCTCTCTTTAATATTGAATCACAAACACATATTCCAACTATTAATAATAAACTTAAAAGACTGAAAACATCACCTTCGAGAGATTGCGACCAAGTCATCGCTACTTGAAGGCAACGCCAATGAAGGGCCTGGACTATCATACAAACGTCAAACATATCAAGTTAAAGTCACATGCATAAAATATATGTGACACGAATAATAGTTACATGCTATGACAAAGATAAAATAAATAGTAAAGCAAATATTTTTCTTTTATTATGGATTTTATAGTTTTGTGATAGAGATGGAACATATAGTCAAGGAAGTGCAACAAACCGTAATATTTTCCAACGATTGATAGAAGATTTATGAGGATTTAAAAAGAACTCCAAGAGAGTTCAATGTTGGAGATCATGTGTATCTAAAGGGAAAACCAAACAAGAGTACCTTGAGCTTCGAAACTTTCTTCAAGCAGGTGCCCAAGTATTGTGTGCCTTTTGAAGTGTTAGCTAAGATAGGGTCAGTAACCTATGAGCTTGCACTCCCCCCTATCATAAAAGTACACAATGTATTTCATGTTTCCTTATCAAAATGATATGTGCACGATGCCACTCATGTAATTGATTGGAATATGATTACGATGGAACCTAAGGGAAAGTTCCAAATAGAACCTTTACGCATCATCAACACTAAGGAGCTTATGCTACCGAATTGGGCTATTGTTCAAATATAAGTGCAATGGAAACACCTTATACCTGAAGGGGTGACATGAGAAATGGAGGATAAAATGCGAGAGACATATCCCTCCTCCATGTTATGGAAAGAGAAAGAGAGATCATAATAAAATAACACCAAGGATGATGTTAAGAACAGGGGGATAAATGTGATACCCCCAAGACATTATTTTACTTTTTGTATTTGTGAAAATGTTCCAAAAACAATTATTTTTGTAAGAGTTATTTAAAAATTAAAAAAATAATAACAAGAGGTGTGAGTGACACTTTACAGAATAAATTATTATTTTATATTAATAAAAATAAAATGACACTTGGAGAATTTAGTTAAATGAGGGGGCACCACCATGACACACAGAACATGTGTAAAGAAAATAAGATATGTTTTACCTATCAAACCCAATAAAAAGAGTTCAACAACCACACAATATCTTCAATTATAGGGATTGAATGATTGAATGATATTTGATTGGGATGACACAAGACCTGGGCAAAAGCTAGATATATATTGGTGCATTGAGATATCACAAGACACTGTGTTGTGCATGGAGAAACTGTGTTGTAAGTGGATGTGTTGATTGTTTCTCTCTTTCATAAGTTCATCATTGAGATTGTTACAGACTCTGAGAGAGAGTTTCGCATGGAATATTCACATGGTGTTCTAGTGTGCATGGTGGTGATCCATCTCGAGGGTGGAGTTGAGCTAGCAATGGTGCTACTCTCTTGTATTGTTGGGAGGAACTCATTCTCCAAGTATTTTTTTTTTCAAGTAAGTTCTTCTAATCCATCGATAGATTTGTTTTTATTTATGCTAATATGATAGGTAAACCCCGTGACCATCGAATGGGTATGGTTATTTGTTTGTTTATATTCTTGTAAAATAAAATAAAAACAACAAACCTTCAATTTTTATTTAGATCCATTGATTTTTTGGTGTCCGTTATTTTGGACTCTAGAGATAGGCTAATAGTATTGACTCCCATATTTTATGTATAGTAGACCACCGTATAATTTTCTCCTAAACCTCTAGTTCGTGAATGATTTTTTTCCAACTATTTTTAGTCAACGAGGCGTTCCTCTGTTTCTCTGGATTTTTGTAGTAGGGTCCTTCTCTCTCCCTAAGTAAAATGTTCCATACTTAGAATCTCTTCTTTGCAAAACTTTTTATTGAACTTGAGAGAACCACTCATCTTAAAAACTTTTTTTTTGTGGAAAATCTAACGTGGCAGTGCCATGATCTTCTGGTTTTGAAATTTCTGGTTAATAAGAATGTCATCCCTATTTACCTCATCCTTCCCACCTCTTATTGGATCTTAATTCTTTGAATGATGAGCTTTTTGACTCGGAATATTATGTGTCACTTGTAGCTTACCTCACTTTTGATTTTATTTGTTCTACCAAGTTACAAACTATTGAATCGACATGGAAGTCATATTTCGGTGATGACATATTATAATATTTTGTTAGTAAGTGAATTCGTTTTTATATCGTTGAGCCTTCACCATTTGGATATAAACCACAACTGCTATTTTTGTCAACTAATGGCTTTTAATGATCTCTATTTAATATTGAATCACACACACATATATTCTAGAAGGCCTAGATGATATGTGAACCCATGTTTTGAGTATGAATCAATGAGGATAAAGTCATGCGCAATAGTAGTCTTTGATTTATGTCTTGTGGGTTTTGTGTGGAAAAGATTGCATTTTTAAATATATACTGTGCAGATATAATGTACGCATGGAAGAAGTAAATGGATTATCATATGTTAGATGTAAAATTTGAAGATTATATATGTACTTTGTTAGTATGGAGGAATAGGAAATAAATTGGTGAATTAGATCACTCAATTTTTGGAAGAATTACAAAATTATGTGCATATTTTTTTGAAGATTATATATGTATTTTGTAAGTACCGAGGAATAGAAAATAAAATGGTGAATTAGATCACTCAGTTTTTGGAAGAATTACAAAATTATGCGCTTATTTTTTAATGAGAAGAATTTCAAATTATAAATTGTATACTTAATACTCAATGACTTCAGGTATAATTTATGCATTATTCATATTGAGAAGATTATATTATAAATATATTTTTGTCTTGAAAATATTGAAGTAAGGATTTTATCGAAGAATTGAACATGGTGAATTATATAGGAGTGTGTACATTGGAAGAGGATGTATTTCATATATGAAAAAATGTATTTTATGGTTATATGTGTCCTAATATGTCCATTTTGGAAGCATTAACACACATACACACATATATATATAGGATGTATTGTAGTACATTTACGTATTATAAAGGTTATTGTACATTATATACCCATTTATTAGTAAACACATTTTTTATATTGTTTATAAATGAGAATATTAGTATATACATTTAAGTGTTCTAAATGTACATTAAGATATGTGAAATTATGGCTAAAATATAATGGTTTTCTAGAAAAGTTCATTAAGAAGATTTATAAGCATAAGGATTAAATTTTTAATTAAATATTAAGTTCTTACATAAACTATATATTTGGGGACTGAAAGTGTTAACTAAATATTTTTCCATGTCAATGTTTTTAAAAAATTTCTTATTTTTATAGAAGCCATTATAATGAGTTGGTTGTATTACAAAGAGGGATTTTTTTTTTTCATTTTCCATGTTTTCATAATTAATTGCATAAAACGATTTTGGGTCTATCACACAAAATCAATCAACCTCTTCTAAAAGGGTGGTTGTGGATTGAAGTAAATAATGGACTGAATTCCATTATGGATTGAAGTCAATCTATAATTCAAACTTGGATTGAATTCAACGTTGGATTCAAGTCAACAATCGCTTGAAGTTAGCCCTTGCTTGAAGTCACCCTTGTCTTGAATTCAACCTTAGATTGAAGCCACCTTTGTATTGGATTCAAGGATGGATCAAGGTCAGACTTGGATTGATGCAAACCTCACTTCAAATTAAACTATGGATGGGAGTCAACCATGGATTTAATTCAACCTTAAACTATGGATTGAATTCAACCTTATATTGAACTCAACTATGGAGTGAAGTCAAACTTTGATTCAACTCATCCTTGGATTAGAGTCAACCATGGATTGAAGTCAACCTAAGATTTAAGAAACCTCAGTTAAATTTTCACTTTACATAAAGTCAACCATGGATTAAATCCAACGATGGATTAAAGTCAACCTTAGAATGAATGCAACATTGGATTGATGTCAACCATGGATTTGAGTCAACCATGGAATAAATTCAAGTGTGAATTGAATTCAGCCTTGCTTAATAGTCAGCTATGGATTAAACTAAACCATGGATTGAAGTCAATATTGGGCAAATTCAACTTTCTTAAAATTTAACTATGGATGGAAGGCGACCGTGCATTGAAGTCACCCAACGATTGATTTCAACCATGGTTTGAGGCCAACCTTGCTTATAAAGTAGACTCTGGATTCAAGTGAACCAAGGAGTAAAGCCAACCTTGGATTGAAGCCAACCATAGCTTAAACTTAGCCATGGATTGTAGTTAACCTTTTGGATTATAGTCAACCTTGGATTGAAGCTAACCTTCATAAAAATTCAGTTATGGATTGAAGTCAACCACGGTTTAATGTCAATCAACCTCTTCTAAAAGGGTCATTGTGGATTGAAGTCATCCTTGTATTAAAGCCAAAATTTAAGTCAACCTTGGGTTTAATTCATCCTTGTGTTAAAGTCAAAATTTAAGTCAACCTTGGATGGAAGTCAACCTTGGATTGAAGTCACCCACAGATTGAAGTCAAACTTGGATTGAAGTACACCATGAATTGAAGTCAACCTTAGATTGAATTCAACTATGGATTCGAGTAAACCTTGCTTTAAGTCAAGTATGGACTGAAGTCAACGAATGATTAAAGTCATCCATTGGATTAAATTCAACCATGGTTTTAAGTCGACCTTGGATTGGAGCTAATGAGGGATTGAAGTAAACCACAGATTGAAGTTAACCATGGATTGAAGTCAACCTTCCTTAAATTTCAAACATGGATTAAAAGCAACCTTCCTTAAAAATCCACTACGGATTGAATTCAACCATCGTTCAAAGTCAATCAAGCTCTTCTAAAAGTGTGGTTGTGGATTGAAGTTAAGAATGCACCACTTATGTGTCTTTCGAAACCACTTATGGTGGATAGATCCTGAAAAATAGACATGCTTTGTGAGTGTAATTGTCTTTCATGGTGATTGAGAGAAAGAAGCTTAATTTATGGCGCAAGGCCCTTGTTTTACTTCCATGATATTCATTATACCTTTACTAAATATTATCGTTCCACAAATAACCTAATCATTGTGCCCATGTCCCAATTCGAGGTAACTAATACCATACACAGTTCAAATGTGGTGGTCTGAGGATTTTTCTATGTAATCCTACGAAGTAAAGGTTGGGGTTTAATGCTCTTAATTTTCTTACAGTATTATGTTCAAGGAGTGAAGAGCCATCTATAGTGCCAAATATCCCATAATGGAACATAAATTCAACTCAAATGCCAAGGCACCCTAAAGAGGGATTGTATTATGGTTTATAGGTTTTGTTGACAATGATCCATACAAAAACATGTGTAATTAGAGAATATGGATAGTGTTTCCCTATTTACCATGTTTATGCCTCAATAACATTTTTTTTTACATAAATCCTACTCATGGCACTCATATCAACTTTGAAGTATAAAAACCACCTACAAAAGGATCCTCAAAAATTAAAAAAAACTGTAATATCCCAATTGATATTCTAATGTACTTTGCTACTATGTTTGTGGTTTAGACACTCAAGATATTCTATAAAGATGAATAAAATGTACATGAAAAAGGTGTTGTACCAAATGACCCTAAAAAATAGCTAATCTCAAGAGATAATAGAGAAAAGTATTTTAGTAAGAAGATGTACACATAGCACTGAAAATATTGTTGATAGTCTGCCAACAGATAAGATGCATGCAGGTTATGGTGGATAGATAAGACAGTAGTGCTCCTCTCCTAAAGTTGACAACGAGCTACAAGAGTGCCCTCTTTGTGATCATATTTACTTTTTTAGGGAGGAGTAGTTTGTTACTGCAGAAAATTTGTAGGAGTGATGGTCCAGGCCTCCATGAAAGGTAAGAAGACACATGCAAAGTTTTTTCCTTCCTTAAGGAACTTAGCGAATTGAAATGCTCTAGATGGTGACTTCTCCCTTCTTCCACGAGTATCTTGCTGGCTGCTCCAATTATGCAAACAATGAGATGATAATCACCAAGTAGAGTGTAGATATTCTTCTGAGAACGAGGAATTAATATGATGAATAAGCGGTGATTGACCTCGATGATCTATCGTGAATTGATTAGGGAAGATAGATTTTAGTGCCGAAACCCCTTGTTAGCTTAAGACCTTCGTCTCCAACTCCAACTTGTTGCTATGGCACCTGCTGCTGCTGCTCTAGAAACAAAACTCAATAATAATAATCATAGATAATCCATTTGGTTCAATGACCCTTCTTATATAGCTTAGCATGTCACTTTTAGGGTTTGCATGTCACTTTTAGGGTTTGTGCTTTACTCTTTTCGTGCATGCAATTCTAATTTCTCGTTGACTTTAAGCCTAAAGAAATAAGGTTTTCTTTACCATACTCATGACTTAATACTGCATGAATGCTCTATTATGCTCTAGGTATCAAATGCCCCCAATCAATTCCCTTTTCATGTATTAGACACTCAATCCAATGGGAATTAAATAGGTCCGCACGTGTTTTGGTGGTTAAGTAGAAGAGGACATTACAAAAACGTAAAATTGCAACTTTTTGCATTCTTCAATGATGACCAAGTCCAAATGACCCATCCATGGTTCTCAACCATTATAATGGCATCCATCCCACAAAGGTGCACCTACATTTCATTGTAGATATCCCATGATTTTGATAAGCCTTCTCTAGCGCATAAAGGGATCTTCTTACCTTTCTTGAAGTTGTTTAGAAATTTTAGACCAAAGAAATCTTAGTGTGGTGGTTTGAGGGCATGTTCATGTAGAGGTATTTTAATGAAGCATGTTTAATTGTATTTTATATTTTTTGGTATTTGATTATTATATTTTCCAGTACACATTTACATGGAAAAGCTAAGACTAAAATTGCGTATTACTTCATAATCTATATTGGAGCTAAATATGAAGCAAACCCTACCACATTACAATAAGGTGATTAATACTAAGCCAACCTAGAGCCATTATAAACTCAACTATCAACCACTAGAGGGATCTAATTTTCTAATTCATTGAGGCTTGATTTTTTTTATTTTTTATTTATTTTTATTTTATTTTATTTTTATTTTTTTATTTTTGACACCTCCAAAAATTTACTCCTAAATAAATTTTATCCCTCTAGGTGGGCTAATTTTTTTTGTTCTAATTTTTTATTTATAAGCAGACATGAAATTTTTTAATTTTTGGTACACAACCGAAAGCAAATTGATAACATTTCATCCATGTTTGGCTATGTTGGGCAAGAAGCCACCTCACTACGTGTTTTTACCTTAGATCACATTAATTAAATTAATTAACTTAATCATTTTTATAAATAATCTCCAACACTAAAACCCCCTTAAATTCACCTCTACTTTGACACTTACTTGCATTGAGTCAGTTTTTGGTACACAAGGGAGACGAATTGATAACATCTAGCTTCATATTGGGCTATAAATGACCTCACTACTCTTCCCTTAGACCACATTAATTAAATTAACTAAATTAATTATTTTTACAAATAATCTCAAGATTAAAAAAATCTTAGATTCATCTCTAGTTTAACAGCTTACTTGCATTGAGTCCCCACTTTCCCTCACAAACAATATCAATAATAAAAGGGAAAGTCTGATTGAAACCCTTCATCTCATTTTTCTACCCAACAAGGTCAATAACAAAACAAAAGTGAAATCCGATTGAAGACTTTTTTTAAGTGGTAACCACTAGTGAAAAATTTAGCATTCATTATTTATACATAAGCCAAATCTATGTGAAATGCACCGAACAATAGTGTTTGTCCTTTGGTTCTTCCAATTGTCTAAAAACTTTGCGGTGGAATTTGTTGGGGTTTTTGCAGCACAAAATAAAAAAGGTGGTTTTATAGTTCTTCCAACTGTATGATAATTTATCTGTGGAATTTATTGGGTTTGTTGCCGCACAGAATAAAAGAGACGATTTTTTTTTCGTGGTCTGTTGCAGCTGCCTGCACAATATATCCATTTACTTCCAAGAAAGAGGTATTCACATTTCTGTTTAATTCAATACATTATTTATTTCTTTTCCAATTTCCAGAGATTTCAAATCCTATTTGTTTCTACATTATTCGACTTCTTTTCAATTTTGTTGGTTTATTCGACTTCTTTTCAATTTTGTTGGTTTTGTTATTGCTAAAGATTGGAATTTAAAGCAGTCAAGGGTTCTCCGTGACTAATGTCAAATTATGCAAACTGCTGGATTTGGATTTGCTTTCTAAAATGTGTGGTTTCTTAGGCAGGTAGGTCTCGTCGTCGGGGAACAAGATGACACGCAATAACAAGAAGGGCAGGCCGAAGAGATCCGAGCAAGAAAAGGCTAAAGTTGTACATGTACCCTCATTCCCCATAGAAGATGATAAAGTATTAAACTTGCAGATACTCAATGCCAATCTTGTTAAACTAATCGATGGCTTAAGAAAAGAAAAGGATGTTTTGACAACAAATGTTACTGAAATGCAATCCGAAATTGGAGCTGCAAGGAGAAAGACTGAAGAATGGAAGGAGGCTGAAAAAGAATTCAGAAAAGAACTTGGAAGGAAGGATGACGAACACGAAGCTGCGATTTCTCAAGCATGCAAGAAAATAATGAAAGCCGAGGAAAAATTCAACAGCAAGATCTCTGCGAAAGAAGACGAGTGTAAAGCACTGACTCTTGATAAAATGAATTTGGAGGTTACTGTTTTGCAGTTGCAAAATCAAATTGAAGCGAGATCTGCAGAAATAGAGGAAAGCGATAAAGGCTGAAAATTGGAAAAGCATTAGAGAGAATTTGAGGTAAAAAATGGGCCTCCTAAGAGATGTACTACAAAAATATAAGATATATTAAAATATTATGAGTTAGGGGTTTTATGGG
>LPNX011216936.1:240690-290153 GCA_001517045.1 Pseudotsuga menziesii
TTTATGAATTATGAGTACTTTACTTGAAAATGACAATAATATTGTTTTATGAGAAAGTGAATTGTGAGTACTTTACTTGAAAAAAACAATCATATTATTTTATGAGAAAGTGTGAAATGACTTTTATTGTGAGTACTTCACTTTATGACTTAAAAGTACTTGTACCACTACCTTGGTTAACTATGGATACCACCATAGAAAATGTGACAAATAAGCATTCTTAACTCATGCAATGCCACCTCAACCATGGGGGATGATGTCATCTACTAGAATGTAATTGATTGATTTTTATAGTACATTTTGGTCCTTTTGAGGCCCATTTTTGACCTCAAATTCTCTCTAATGGATGTGCTTTTATCACAGATTGCAGCAGCCGAAAAGGAGACTTCCGAGATCACCAAATGGCACATGAAGCTTTTAATGCCGAGAAGGAGAACCTGTTAAGCAGGCTTGCAGAGTTAGAAACAAACCTCGAGTTGGCGGTCAATGAGAAGAGGTCACTGGGCGAAAGAAATAGAGAAATAAGTACCGAAGCTGAGTCTTTGAAGGCCCATTTGAATGAGTACAGTGAAAAACTCGTTAGCGTGGAAGATGAAAAGCAATCGTTGGAAGCTGTGTATGGAAGCATAACAGAGGGGTTGGAGGATTTAATTGAACAAAATGCAACGATGGAAAAAGAGCATGCAAGGAAGTATGGAGAATACCAAGCTGCGATTTCTCATGCAGCTAAACAATTGCTGGAAGCTCAGGAAAGATTCAATACCGGAATTTCTGCGAAAGAAGATGAGTGTAAAGCAATGAATCTTGATAAAAAGAGTCTCGAGGCTAATGTTCTGCGGTTGAAAAATAAAATTGAAGCGAGATCTGCAGAATTAGAGGCCAGCAATAAAGGTCGGAAATTGGAAAAGGATATTCTCTTATCACAGATTGTAGCAGCGAAAAGGGAGACTGTAGAAATCAGTAGAAGTAGGCAAATGGCAGAGGAAGCTCTTAATGCCGAGAAGGAGAACCTGTTGAGCAGGCTTGCAGAGCTACAGGCAAGCCTCGTGTTGATGGCTAACGAGAAAGAGTCACTCAGCCAGACAAACAGAGAGCTAAAGAATGAAGGGGAGTATTTTAAGGCCCATATGAATGAGTACAGTGAAAAACTTCTTAGGATGGACGATGAAAAGCAAGCGTTGGAAGCTGTGTTTGTAAGCATGGAAGAGAGGTTGGAGGATTTAATTGAACAAAATGCAACGATGGAAAAAGAGCATGAAAGGAAGTATGGAGAATACCAAGCTTCGATTTCTCAAGCAAAAGAACAATTGTTGGAAGCTGAGGAAAGATTCAATTCCCAAATTTCTGCTAAAGAAGACGAGTGTAAAGCTGTGAACCTTGATAAAAAGAAAATGGAGGCTACTGTTTTGAAATTGGAAAATCAAATTAAAGCGAGATCTGCTGAATTAGAGGCAAACAGTAAAGCTTGGAAACTGGAAAAAGATACTTTTTTATCACAGATTGGAGCAGCCAAAAAGGAGACTGTCCATATCACTAGAAGTAGCCAAATGGCACAGGAAGTTTTTAATACTGAGAAGGAGAACCTGTTGAGCAGGATTGCAGAGCTACAGACAAACCTCGAGTTGATGGCTAACGAGAAAGGGTCACTCAGACAGACAAATAGAGAGCTAAAGACTGAAGGGGAGTCTTTGAAGGCCCAGTTGAATGTGTACAGTGAAAAACTAGTTAGCCTGGAAGATGAAAAGCAGGCTTTGAAAGCTGCGTCTGTAAGCCAGGGAGAGAGGTTGGAGGCTTTACTTAAACAAAAAGCAACGATGGAAAAGGAAATTAATAGTCTTCAAAGGAAGGTGGATGAAAATGTAAAGAAACATTCTGATGTAATTCAACAGTACAAGGTAGAAGAAAATTCGCTGAAACAACAGAATGAAATGTTAGCAGAAAAGGTTCGTAATGTCAGGTTTCTACTTCACATAAGGGATAAAACTAATCACGAAGTTCAGGTTGAAAATGACAAGGAAATTATTAGCCTTCGAAAGCAGGTGGATGAAAATGTAAAGCAACATTCTCGTGTAATTCAGCAGTACGAGGTAGAAGGAAATTCGCTGAAACAAGAGGTTCTTAATATCAGGTCTCTGCTTGAAATAAGGGATGAAAGTATTCACGAAAGGATAGTTGAAAATGGAAAACTTAGCAACCAGGTTGAGGAGTTGAGTAATACAATTGTAGAGCTGCATGAAGCAAATGCCATTGTAGTGCAAGAAAAGGACGATCTGAAGAGGAAATTTGAATCACTTCATGCAGAGTCTGTCAATGATTATAAAGTGATGGAGGAGAAACACTCTGAGTTCCTGAAGGAAAAAGAAGAACAAGAAAAGACAATTAAGTCACTGCGGGGAGAAATTAAGTCTCTTATGGATGAGAAAAGTTCGCTTTCTCGAGAGCTCAACGAAGCAAACAAAAAACATGAAGATTTTTCAGAAAAACGTGTACAGAGTCAGCATCCAACCATACCACAGGAAAAAAGGACTGTCGTAGTTGATACTGTAAACAATATGGATGTGAATGAAAATAAGAAAACGTCCACTGTGAATGAAAGGCAAGGTAAGCAGGAAAAGAGAAACCGCAATGGTCGGAACCAAAGCAAAGCGCCACAGAAACCGCAACGGAAGGGAAAGTGAGAAGCAAATCCTCAATACCCGGACTCAATTTCTTTCTTTTTTTTTCATAACTTTTCATTAGCTAGGTCGGCTTTGATGTGTTGCTCTAAAATAGAACACTTTTGATGTGACGCTGTAATATGCCACAGTTTTCTTTGTTGCTGTAAAATTAGAAGGTTTGTTGTAGCAAAACCATCGTTATCACTTTGTCGCTGTAAAATTAGAAGTTTTGTTGTAGCAAAACCATCATTATCTTGATGTGTTGCTGTAAATGCGACAACTTTTGTGTGTTGTAGCAATGACTACACGATGGTTTTAAGATTAAGAGCATTCCATATATTCCTTATCTAGTTTTGTTCAAAACAATACAGTATGTATGTTAAATTGAGCCACCTGTATTACTCTGTTGCAAGATTGTGGAATGCATTGCTGAAAAATGTTGTGGTTTGGATTTCAAGTTGTTGCAAATGGTTTTCTTTTTAAGTTGTTAAATCGTGTTTATCTTAAAGCTCTGCGATTTAAACTAATCCCACAGGTTCTCTTCCCGGAGATTTAGAAAAACTTGGTAAAGAAATTTTAAAACTCTTTTAAACAGTGTGTTGAAATTCCTAGAATATAGGCGATATAGGTGTTTAAGAATTCATCGTTAAATTCAGAATCACAATCACAATTTGATAGGTTCGCAACAGGATTTGATCAAATACACAACAAAGAGAAATGCTTAAAATGTCGTCGTTTAAATGGTTGCATAAATTCGATCCGTTCAAGAGATTTGTGAATACATGCACGAATATATTAATTCCGAAGCCACAGATCTCTGTAGGTCAAACCCTCAGGTTAGGAACAAGAAGAAGCTCACCGCCGTACGTTCGAAAGATTAAATGCCTCATATCTAAACTTGAAAGCCGTAGACCTATGTTCACTTCCGTTGATAGTGGTCTCAAATCACTTGCCCAGATCAAAGCCTTACAATGGTTTCAAATCCCTTCAGTAATCTCAAAAGAAAGAGTTTGCTTCAAAGGTTACAACAACAACCTGTGAATGTCTGCGATCTAGACTTGAAAACCCAAGCCTCAGATCTCTATATATATTCAACGCTGCGTGGCCAAAGGTTCAAAAGATTGAATGTCTTCGATCTAAACTTGAAAGCGGGTTTAGCTGGTTTCAAATCACTTTCCCAGATCATATAGCTAGCTAATACTAGCAGAGCCACTTAAGTTGTCGCCCATGAATACCTATAAACGACAACTTAAGTGCCATGCCAAGAAGACAATTAAATATAAATCACAACTTAAGTGCCATGCCAAAAGACAATTAAATAACTGAAAAACTGGGACAATTAAATAACTAAATAACTGGGAGAGGTGAGGCAGTACCATAAGGGATAGACAATTAAATAACTGAATAACTGGGACAATTAAATAACTAAATAACTGGGAGAGATGAGGCAGTACCATAAGGGTTGTTTTGGATGTTTTACTGTACATTACACAAGATTTGGATTTACCCAAAGTCGAAGGGGATAAGTAGTCGATTGTGGCTATTTAGAGACTACGTTTTTTTTCCACATCATCAATAATCAATAATTCCAATGTTTCCACACCATCCATGATCCATATGTCCAATGCTTAAATGTTCATAATTTAACTTGTTTTATTAATATTTGTGTGTTGTGGTCAAATGTAATTTTATTATAGGACGTAAAATAATTTTCTTGTATGTATTTTTATGAGTCCAAATTTCTACCAAATCCCACGGGGGCTTCACTTATTGACCAATATCCTATCACGTTAGTTCATATTGTGGGTTTTAAAATTATAAAAAATTGAACCAATATATTGCAGGTATTGGGGCAATGAGGGGTTTAAGGTGGGGTTGGGTAGGGTGGTTTATAAGGATTGAGGTATAAAAAGGGGTGGAGAGGAGGTTTTAACTATTGAGAGGGGGTTTCAACAAAAAGACTTTGGGGCAATATCTTTGGAAATTAAGGGTATTCTTTAATACCCCAAGATCGCATGTGCTAAGTGAGAGGTTCACTTAATGAAGTCCCCATGCCAAATCCATGTGTAACCAATAAATATGATATTGATTGAAAAATCATATTTTATAAAACAATATTATATTTTAAAAGAAGTACAAACAATTATATTTTATGATTGCCAAAATGTAAAGGAGAAACGTAAATATTAGCAATGATTTCGATTTTCAATTTTTTGAGAGAGGTACAAACTAAATAGAGGCTACACAAATGTTCTCTTGTAACTACAAAATAACTCCAAAAATGAAAAAGATAAATGGAAATATTTGCAATGACTTAGATTTCTCTTCCTTTCTAAGAATGCATTCTTTCACAATGTGTAGTTAGAATGATTACCCCAAAAAGGGATTTCAGTTCTTGGTATTTCTTCAGCTCCTAAGGAATGGCATCACGTGCAACCTTGTGTGGTCCTCAAAGTCACGACCTTCATTATATTTTTCTTTTGGAGGAGGTTTCTTGTGGCACTTGGGAGAAAGAGATTCTAAATGAGATAGAGTTGCTCCAGAATCTTTTATTGTTGTTGCTCTTATGAAACTTAGCCACTCTTGTTAGGCTTATAGACTATGATCCCTCCTTTCTAATTCTTATGTGTTGCTCTGTAATATCCCGAATTTTGGACCTACCATTTATAGGGATGAGCCTATTGATCATGATGATTATATTGATGTTTTATTTTATATTGGGTCGAAGACCCCATTGCACATGAACATGATGATTTGTTTTGTATATTGGGCGTAAGCGAATTGTTGACGATATATATATATATATATATATCAGTTGTGTTGGGCATGGACCCTGAAGCACATTATTGATGAAATGTTTTGTGTTGGGTGTGGACCCTGAAGCACATGAGTAATTACATTTGTGTTGAGCATAAAGCTATGGAACACATGAAAATATAATTTGGAAATGTTGGGCATAAGCTCTCGAGCAATCCATGTTGGCGTTGAGCATAAGCTCTAGAGCATTGGATCTTTGGCCATTGTATCCCTAGGTGTATCGTACAAGTACATCCTAGCATTTAGTGTTGAGCGAGAGCTCTAGAATTGCACTATATTTGTAACTCTCTGTTATAAGCATTGAGTATGGACTCTAGTAAGCGCTAGGGGTTACTGAAAAGATTAAAATCACCTGCGAGTGAAAATTACTCGATGAATAATATTGATCTCATCATACTTATTTTTAAGTGATTAAATGAAATTTCGAATTTCTGTATTCTCATCAAGTACTAAAGAACTACCATGTTATACGAGGGAAATCCAACATGCAAGGATGTTTAGAGTTCCATAGCCTAGTAAACCTGAGCCATCTATCTACTTGACCTTCATAAGGAAGTGTCATTAAATCTAGGGATCATTATACATGATGCCCAAAAACAAATGTTAGCATAGTATTTTATACATAGTATATATAAAGAATTAATTATGATTAATTATATAAATAAATAAATAAAGAAGAGAATATCAACCAATTATTATTTATTATTAAAAGATTAATAAATAGTGAAATAACTATGAAAGACTAACTAGGAACTAGTTAAAAGTTTCTAGGTTAAGAATTGAAAATTACCTGAGTAAATTAAAAAGGGCTAAATCAAGAAATCGATCAAGAAATCAAGGATTTCTTGATCTAACTGCCCCTTTGACTCAAAAGTATACTTATAAAGACTCAATCCAAGCAAAGGCTTGGGGGTTCTGATTTTTATCTATGAGAATTATTATTCTGCCTATTTTTGGCTCTCAAGTGTTTTTCCTGAAGAACTTTCTCCTGCAAGGAAAATGGGACTAATTCAGAACTGAATACTAGTTAGGAAACCCTACCTTAGTAGCTCTAAGCTACTTACATGTTGGAGTCCAGCTCGGGGGGATCTGGATTAGAACCAGGAATGGTTCTGGGTCATGGTTTGGACGAACGTGGTAGTTCCCAAGTGATTTGGTCATCAAACAGAGGTCAGATCTGCATTGAATTGTTAATGTTGGTTATTTAAGTCTACAGGTGCATCCATTGACAAAGCTTCAGATTCAGGTATGAAACCCTTGAAGGCCTATTCTATTTCTTCTCAAAGTTTCAACACTATTTATGTTAGGTAATGGGTGCAATATAATTTCTAAACCCTAATGATTCAGCTTTACGGTTAACAATCTACTAGGGTTTGTATCTAGAGTTACTAATCATAGGCTCGAGAATTTTTATCATATGTTGTTTATGTTCAGGGTTGCATCTCTCATAAATGTTCATGTATTAACTAGGTTTTCATCTTAGTATTATGGTTTTTACCTTGTTCTCTGTATTTAATACTCTGTTGACATATTCCATTTGTTAGCAGAGGCTTGCTCTAATTCTCAACAAAACTAATTCAGTAGAATTTAATTAAAATGTTGGTTATGTTAAGTAGTACAACTTTATAATTTAAACTAGATCTACTAGGAACAAAATTCATATAATAAACAAGCTAACAAATTGTCAAAGACCTTCTAAGGTATGCTCTACATAATCATGTAAAAAAACAAATTAAATATTATAACATTCTATTTTAATAAACATAATCATAAGTAACCAAACAGAGAAGGCATCATGACCATCCATGTGGTCCAAGATCAAACCTCTATCCTATTATATAAAATCTACAGTCCAAATTGCATCCATTTACATAACTCAAATGTTTAATTCAGAGACTGATTATTACATTCATCCATTATAAAAATATAAAGGGTGTTAAAGGTCCCATTTAAAATCTACACATAACCAAAAGTATCATGTTAAAAATTTAAACAACTAAAACCCATTTTTCCAACAAGCGGTCGTGACATCGAATCCTATAGATGTCCAGAATAAAGGCTTTAGCATTAATATATTCATAAGCATTTCATATCCAAGAAGTAAGTGTTAGTTTCTAATCATTCAAGCAAGGATTATGTTACGATCTTTAACTGAGAGAACAATAAGTACAACAATCAAACACAAGAGACAATGAACACAGTGTTCTTTCCTTGGAGAAACCATAAATGGAGAAAACCCTGCAACTTCCTCAGAGATAGAATCAACACCAAAAGTAAAAATCCCCAAAACAGTAAGATGATCTCCCGATAGCAGTAACCTCTTTCTTCCTTGCCCTAGTGTCTTTCCCTTCTTCAACTATGCACTACAAATGAGTGTGGATGAGTGTGTGCTAAATAGAGAGGCTAGCTCTCTATTTATACTAATTCTCGACATGACTAAAACCCTACTAGGGCCGGCCTCTCTAGGGGAGTCTAATAACCCTAGTACCCCAGAACTGCGGAGACTTTAACCCTTAGACAATAGGAGGGTTACCCAAAATAACTTGACATGACTTGTTTACATTATAGATCCTCCTGATCGGAACATCAATGCATGACATGACACAAGTACATCACGGAATAAACATCATGTTACAATAGATAAGAAATACAAGTGAATACATTCCGAAGTTACAATTACATCAACACTCCCTCTTAAGTAGGAAGGTATTCTCTCGACACAATTTTCATCACTGGTCTTCTTCTCTGGATCTTCTTGTCATTTGCAACTTTAAGTCATCTTCGTCTTCAAGTCATATTCGTATTTAAGTCATATTTGTCTTCAGATCTGGATCATCATCACTGAATCTAGATCATCACTTGATCTGGATCATCAGTAGATCTGGATCATCACTCGATCTGGATCATCATCACTGAATCTAGATCATCACTTGATATGGATCATCACTAGATCTGGATCATCACTCGATCTGGATCATCACTGGACATCGTCACTGGATCTGGATCATCACTGGACATCATCACTCGATATGGATCATCTCGGAGACATCATAATTGGATCTGGATCATCACTGGGTCATCATCATATGTGCTATCTCATGATTCTTCTTGTCATAGGAAGTTCTATAGAGCCAGCCCTTTTCATGTTGGTTGTAGGCCTAGACACCATGTAGGTCTTCTTCAACACTTATGTCTGACCTACTCATCATAATGGCCTGCCCAGCACTTACATTTGATCATGTAGGATCCTACAATCACATCGGAAAGGCCCAGTACTCACATTCACCAGCATGATAGGACATAACTACTATCATTTGTGAAAAGGCTCAACACTTACATCTGACCTACTCATCAGAAAGGCATGCACTCACATCTGATCTTGTAGGAACCAATCCTATAATCATATCAAAATGGCCTCGAGTCCCAGACTGAGCTACCTCGTAACTGACCAGGTGTCTCCATTCTCCCAGAGAATTGCAGTTGCCCTTACATCTGACCTACTCGTCAGAATGGCCCAGCACTTACATCTGACCTGCTCCTCAGAAGGGCATGCACTCACATCTGATCTTATAGGAACCAATCCTATAGTCTCATCAGAATGGCCCCTAGTCCCGGATTGAGCTACCTGGTAACTGACCAGGTGCCTCCATTCTCCCAGAGAATGGCAGTTGCCCTTACATCTGACCTACTCGTCAGAATGGTCAGCACTCACATCTAACATAGAAGGAACCTAATCCTTTAACCATGATAGAAAGGCTCAGCCCTTACATCTGACCTACTCTTCAGAATGGCTCCTCAGTCCCAGACTCAATATTCCTGGTAACTGACCAGGTACCTCCATTCCAAGAATGGAATTCAGCACTTATATCTGATCATGTAGAAACCAATCCTATGGTCACATCAGAATGGTTTAGCACTCATATTCGACATGGAAGGAACCAAATCCTCTCACCATGACAGAATGGCTCATCCCTTACATCAGACCTACTTGTCAGAATGGCTTCAAAACATGTCACTTCCCCTTGGAAGAGACCTCGATCTGGAGAACACCAAGCTTCTCCTTGAAGTACTCAAACTTCACTCTGGCCAATACCTTCGTCAACACATCAGCTATCTGATCGTCTGGCGCAACATACTGGAGCTTCACTGCTCCCCTCTGCACCATATCCGTGATATAGTGATACTTGATCTCGATATGCTTCGACTTTTCATGGAAAAATGGATTCTCTGACAACTTCGCACAACTCTGGTTATCACAATGTATACAAGTAGCATCCAACTGGAGATCAAATAAATCAGACAATAACTTCCTCAACCACACTGCCTCACAACTAGCTAAACAAACTGCGACATACTCTGCTTCAGCTGTACTCAGTGCCACACACGATTGCTTCCTGCTAAACCAAGAGATCACACCTGATCCCATACTGAAGCAACATCCTGAAGTGCTCTTCCTATCGATGGCACTGCCTGCCCAATTTGAATCAACATAACCCTCTAGGTTAATCTTCTAATTCACATCGTACTTGAGCCCATAATCAATTGTACCCCTCAAGTACCTCAGAATATGCTTTTCCGCAGTCAAGTGAACATGTCTTGGATCTGTCAGAAACTGGCTCAAGGTCATGGGGGCTTCACTTGTTAGAAAATATCCTATCACGTTAGTTCATATTGTGGGTTTTAAAATTATCAAAAATTAGACCAATATATTGTAGGTATTGGGGGGATGAGGGGTTTAAGGTGGGGTTGGGTAAGGTGGTTTATAAGGATTAAGGTATAAAAAGGGGTGGGAAGGAGGTTTTAAGTATTGGGAGGGGGTTTCAACAAAAATATTTTGGGTCAATATCTCTCTAAATTAAGGGTATTCTTTAATATCCCACAATCGTATGTGCCATGTGAGAGGTTAACTAAGTGAAGTCATCGTGCTCAAGGTGTACAAAGCAAAGCAAATATATGGTGTCATTTTGATCAGGTACATCAAGGACCCAATCATTTGATGATACATCATGGCATCGGCCGACTCTAATGAAGCATCGCTAAGTAGCTTTAGGTTTGATGCCATAGGTGTGGCCATGGCTTTGCAGCCCATCATCCCAAACCTCTTTAGGATCTCTACTACATACTTCCCTTGTCCAAGGGATATTCCATCTGCACTTTTCCACACCTCCATACCTAGAAAATAATGCATCATACCCAAGTCGTTCATTTCAAACTCGGAAACAAGCTTCCTTTTTGTATCAGCAATCAACCCATCCATACCTATCACAAACTAATCATCTACATACAGTAGAAGCATCACTGGGTTGCCATCTTCAACCTTGTAGTAAAGGTTGGAATCTACTTTACTCTTGGTAAAGCCCAAACTAAATAGAAAGCTGTCAATTCTGCCATACCATGTCCTGGGTGCCTATTTCAAACCATATAGGGCTTTCTTCAATCTGCACACATGAGACTCCCTGTCATGTGTCTCAAAATCGATTGGTTGCTCTACATACACTTCCTCTTTCACTACACCATTCAAGAAAGCAGTCTTGACATCCATTTGGTGTATCTTCCATTTCATCACTACAGCCAGAGAAAGTACCGATATGATGGAAGTGTATCTGGATACAGGTGCAAAGGTTTCTTCATAGTCTATTCCTTCTTCCTGAGAGAAAATATGAGCCACAAATATTTCCTTATATTTCTCTATGCTACCATCTGCAGCATGCTTGATCTTGTAGATCCATTTGGAAGTTACAATTGACTTCCCTTCTGGTCTTGGGACAACATCCCAAACATCATTCTTCATGATTGATTGATATTCTTTAGTCATAGCATCCTTCCATTCTTTCCGTTTTTCCGCTTCTTCATAATTGGAAGGTTCTTTATCGATGAAATTACATAGTAATGCTACATACTTGGAGCAGGATCTTGTCTTATTCCTTTCTCTATGGTTCTCTTCTGGAGCCCCATATCTTTCTACACCTTTGATAACTTCTCATACCAAAGCAGGTTTCCTCTTATGAGGATTCTTCTCTAGAGGTGGATCTACAGGTCTTTGTGGTTCTTCAAATTCTCGATCTTCTTCTTGAGCTTCTTCATTCATGGTTGTATTATGAATTATGGGTGCTTCTGCTTCTTTAGATTCTTCAGTAGGTTTCTTTCTGGATTTGTTGTAAGCCGTGTCTTCATCAAATGTCACATCCCTAATGATATCAATCTTCTTCAATCCTGGGAAGTATATTCTATAAGCCTTCGAGCTTTCAGAGTATCCCACAAATATACCCTTCTTTCTTGAAGGATCTAATTTAGTCATCTTTTCTTTTGGAATGTGTATGTACACTGGACAGCTGAATATTCTGAGATGGCTAACTTCTGGTTTCTTGCTGGAGAAGACTTCTTCAGCAGTCTTGTTCTCGAGTACTCTATGTGGAGTACTGTTTTGTACATACATTGTTGTTCTGGTAGCTTCTGCCCAAATATGCAAAGGAAGATCTTGATCATGAAGCATTGCTCTTGAATCTTCCATGATAGTTCTATTCTTCTTTTCTGCAATCCCATTCTGTTGTGGATTATGAGTGGAAAACTCCCTCTTAATCCTTGAGTCTTTGCATAGCTCTTTGAATTCATTCGAAGTGAATTCTTCACCATTATCTGATCGAAAGGTCTTGATCTTCTTTTCAGTGTGATTCTCGATCAAGGCTTTGATTTCGTTGAACTTGCTGAATACTTCGTCTTTGTTCTTCATGAAGTAAATCCATGTCTTCCTAGAAAAGTCATCAATAAAAGAAACATAATATACATACCCACTTAGTGAGCTTGATGACATAGGACTGCATACATCGGAGTGGATGATTTCCAAGATTCCTTTTGCTTTGCTTTCCCTACTTGGAAATGTCTTCTTTGTATTCTTTCCTTTCGCACATCATTTGCAGACCCCATCATGTTTTTCTTGTATTTCTGGAAGACCTTCAATAGCTTTGCTTACAAGAGGTAGTGCTCTATGATGCACATGTGCAAGCCTTCTATGCCAAATTTCATTTGGCTCTATTGTGTCATGGACCAAGGCGTGTTCTGGATGGCCCTTCAATTTGTACAATACTCCTTCTTGTTCTCCAATCACCACTCCATCATCGATAGTCTTTCCTTTCGGCCACATGATGACTTGACCATCTATAAATGCAACCCTCATTCCTTTTGCATCTAATGCAGATATGGAGAGACGATTCTTCTTGAGTCCTGGTACAAACAATACTTCCTTATTTATCATAGACTTTCCAGAATCTAGCTTATAGGAGGATTCCCTACTACTTTTTATTGGATATTGGTAGTCATCTTTTAGCTTCACCTTGTGAGGTGATTCATGTTCTGATAGTCTCACAAAGGATTCCTTGAATCCTGTCATATGTTTTGAAGCCCCACTATATATGAGCCAATCATTGCTTCCATGAGTGATGTTTCCTATGAGAGCGGAAATCAACACATATTCTTCCTCACTTTAAGAATCTTCACTTTCATATCTGGTTCTTTTCTTGGATGGTTCATCATCCTCTGCAGCATGAGCATGATGTATTCTTTTGTTGCTCTTTTTCTTATTCTGTCTTTTAGGACAATTTCTTGCAAAGTGTTATACTTCATCCGAATGTATAACATATGATTTTAGACACATCTTTTCTAGTGTTATCTCTGTGAGAGTGCTTACCTCTGGGGCGATGAGATCTTCTTCTGGTTTTCTTGGAGTGTACCATGAGAGCTTGATCTTCACTTTCCATTTTCTCTTATCGAGCTGGTATCCAAGATTCTTCTTGAGAGCACTCTTCCCATAGTCCGCTAAACTTGACTAACTTATTTCTAGCACAGATTCCTTGAATAAAGGAGTCCCATGATCTAGGGAGACCATTCAAGGTGGTCATTACAATCTCTACATTTTCCACTTCTTCATCTACTGCTTCCTGTTGTTCCTTGATCTGAGAAACTCTTGTGAAGTAAGACTGAATTGTTTCTGCATTTTGAATCTTCACATTCTTCAGTTGGTTTCTTAGAGTCATCTTCTGGTTTATGTTCTTCCCTTCAAACAATTTGGTTAGGGCATCAAACATAGCTTTAGGTATCTTTATGGTAGACACCTATGGTATGAGGTGATCCTTGATAGAATCAGCAATGATCCTCTTTTCCATAACCAACTTCTTCTTATGTAAGGCCTTTTCCTCATCTCCCTCTGGAATTGGAACCTCCTCGTTGATATAGGAGTCCAACTCATTTTCTTCGAGGACCAGGGAGATCCTATACTTCCAAGCTCGTAAGTTATCAGCTCCCTCAATATTTTCATCAAGCTTGGTATGGTGAGACATCTTAACTGAGAACCTCAAATGGAAATATAAAATATTTAGATCTTACCAAGTCAAGATGTTGGATCTGGATTTGGAGCTGGAATCCTGCAGAGCTGGTTTAGGAGAAGATTAGGGCTTTGTTTTTCCAGAGTTCTGTCCAACCCAATTCTTTGAATTTGATCCGTAACTTCGATTTTAGGGAGGAGATCAATCCAAGCCTGGGCTCACTGAAAAATTCCTCTTCTGTGAAAAGCCCTAATTTTTGGCAGTAGTGTTGGGTCCAAAACTGAAAAAACTCATAATTGGATTATGCTTTCATAAAAAGATGCACCCTAGGGAGGAGAGTTATTCCAACCTTATTTTGCTGAAAATATCTGGAGAGAGATCCACAAAGTAGGAATCCCTAGTTCCTGCAGTTGCACAGTGTCTTCTTCTCATGTTAGCTCTGATACCATGTAAGTTTTTAATCATTCAAGCTAGCATTATGTTAGGATCTTTAACTGAGAGAGAAACAAGTACAACAATCAACCACAATAGACAATGCACACATTGTTTTTCCTTGGGGAAACCATAAATGGAGAAAACCCCCCAACTTCCTCGGAGATAGAATCAACACCAAAAGTAAAAACCCCCCAAAACAGTAAGATGATCTCCTGACAGTAGTAACCTCTTTCTTCCTTGCCCCAGTCTCTTTCTCTTCCTCAGCTATGCACTACAACTAAGTGTGGATGAGTGTGTGCTAAATAGAGAGGCTAGCTCGCTACTTATACTAATTCTCAACATGACTAAAACCCTACTTAGGCCAATCTCTCTAGGAGAGTCTAATAACACTAGTGCCTCAGAAATGTGGGGACTTTAATCCTTAGACAATAGGTGGGTTCCCCATAATAACTTGACATGACATGTTTACATTATAGATCCTCCCAATCGGAACATCGTGGCATGACATGACACAGGTACATCTTGGAATAAGCATCGCGTTACAATAGATAAGAAATACAAGTGAATACATTCTAAAGTTACAATTACATCAACAGTAAGCAATCTCCTAACCTTTCTCTATACAGTCCATGCTTTACATCTAAAATATGTAGGGTACGTTTTTAAGCTACGCCAGAATTCTATAAACAAACAATGCATACACTAACAGCGAGGTTGTAAGACACTATTTACGGCCTCAGCCAAGTTCCAATATAATCACACAGTCAATCTAATAAACCAAATTGATATTGTGGGTTGTCATAACCTTGGTTGTTACAAACCTATTTCTTTCCAAGTAAACAATTTACATTTTAAATGCCAACTAAAAGTTGTCGCAGTCATTGGGAGAGGCACATGCCATTCGTCGCATGGCCTACACCCACCCTGAGCCAATATAAGAACTAAGAGTTCAATAATCTCATTAGAGGAAATTTCAACTCAAAATAGGCCTCCTAAGGAAAATTAATAAAATAATACTTAAAATAATAAAATAATATTTATTAATTTTGGAGGAAGAAAAGAAAAAACTACTTTTTTGTTCGAATTTTTGACATATCTCCCTGTATTTTTAGTCAAATTTCAATCGGGAGAGCTTGTTGGATGCATAATTAAATTCCGCATCCAATGAGTACCCACTCGGCATACTTTTGACGGGCCTCGCCACCCCAAAAACAAGAAATACCTGAAAAAATGTAATGATGATGTCATCATCACATTTTTTCAAGTATTTCTTGTTTTGGGGGTATAAGTGCCCATCAAAAGTATGCCAAGTGGGTACTCATTGGATGCGGGATTTAATTCCGCATCCAATGAGCTCTCTCGATTGAAATTTGACGAAAACCATAGGGAGATATGTCAAAAATACGAACAAAAAAATAGTTTTTTTTATGATACCTATCCCTGAATTTATATTAAAAAAATGTTTAAGAGGTGCTCCCTTTTTGAATTTTAAAGCATTTTGATTGGCTAATACATGATGACATGGAATTTGTATTATTTTTGGATGGCCCATTTTAAATTGAAATTTCCTGTAATGGTTTTAAAACACATACTCCATTTATATGCTCACGCAGAGCACGTGGTGATAAGCCAATGGGCTACAACACCATTGTTACAATGGTGCAGGCCATGGCATTACACCCAAGCTCTAGAATATCCCGACTTAACATAAAAACCAAACAAACAGAGTGATGTACATACTGAGATTAACCAAAAACAATATTTATACGCAGACCAATTTTCCATAGGATTTAGGCCCACGATCGATCCCATTTAAAGTCCACAAAAAATGAAGCATTCAAATAACCATACAAATCCCAAGTTTACATAGTATTAAATGTTGAATTAAATCGTATGCATTTCATACCAAAACTTTACAGTCCTCATATAAAAACTAACGTACTGTGTATTTACACAGAGGCACAAAACCTCTTTGATGGACAGTCAAGTATTAAAGCATTAATGGAAAGCTGTGAGCTATGGCACCATTATAAGTAATGGCACAACCATGGACCAAAGAAATGCCAAAAATCTCAATGAGAGTCCATTTAAAACTAGATCAAGCTACATCGTAAACCCCGAAGGTAGAGTAAATAAGTGCCACGCGAAACCCCAACCCAATAAATATTTCCAACTTAGGAATGCCCAGAACGAGAGGAGGTAAGTAGTATTGCTAGCAGGCTTAGCATGGATGTGAAGAAGAAATCCCAAATTGACAAGTGCAGCATGTGCAAACCTCTGAGCGCCTTTGCATTCACTTGTAGACAAACCAACGATGGCATGAGGAGCATGTCCATGCCATGAAGGAACCAACGAAGCAAATTCATTTTACACAGAGCTGGTTTAAGCTTACCTGCGAATGGTTTAAGATTACTTGTGAATCGACGGGGTCGTATCCATTCTCGACATGCGCAGAGGCCACACTAAACAAAAATTCCAAAACCATAATGCATAAACATCGAATGCCGAGTCCTTTTCCAAGGTTTTTCACCAACTCCGATGGCATTAATGGCACCAGCTAGTGGCCATTAACGCCTCCATAAACCCCAACCATAAGTTTGTCTATCAATGTTACATCAACCAAGTCATATGTTAAACCCTCTATACTATGGTTTCACCACCCTTTAAATGTCAGCACAGGCTCAATGCTAATGACATGGTATGTATACCATAGTTGCAACCTTATGATATGCGTAGCCCTTAACACTATCATATAGTGTTACAATGTCTACCCCTTAGAAACAAGCTTATAGTGTTATCACATGCCCTTTTGTGATAGTTCATATAGGTAGTATATGCGCTTAAGTCATAGTCTAGTTTTGTAGCATTTATTAATCATGCAAAATGTAGTATATCATGATGCCCTCGCTAGGAAGAACAAGCATAAGTTTACAAGCTCGTAACCAAGGTAAACCTGCAAAATAGAAACAAGAGACGAGTAAGTAACTAAACAAGAGATAGACAATAATAATGATAGAGAAATTAAAATAATTCATAAGCATCTAGTAAATTAACAAATAAAGATAATTAGCAAGCATAGGGCATACTTGAGTCATAAAATAGATCAGTAACAAAAGTTCAAGACGGAACGGGAAGTATAACTAAGAACTGAATTGTGTCAAGTAACCAATAAATTTGATGTCACAAGAGTGATCTGTGAATCAATGAATAAGGTGCCTTAGTTCAAACGAACTAAGTAAGCTTGCATAACAATGAATAACCTTACTTCTCAGATCGTCATGGGAGAATGAGTCCCGCCACTCCATCACTTTGTTCCCATCAACAAAGGTAAGTTTGTTTTTATTAAATAAACAAAGTATACATGTGCAGGAGCAAAACAATGATCTATATAACTCATTAATTCACCGACAGTAATAACTAAGATATATCTATAGTTTAAATAATAGAATTAATACATAAGAATTAAATGAACTAATAGTCACTGAATGGATAAGAGATTAACAAGACAGTGGGCAGAATCTGAAGAGGTCGAAAGTATGAGAAGCACCTATGTTTCTGCACGAGTATTAATGATCCCTTTTGGGTAGTTTTCACTCGCCTATAATTTTTTTTTTTCAATTTTTGGGGACATTAAAAGTGGTTTCAGAGGCAAGTTTCAATATTGAGAGACTTATGAATACTGAGGAAGAAAACAGTCGGCAGGAAGAAATGACCACCCGCACACCAGAATTGAACTTAGTGGTTGAGCTAAACTCTGATGTGCTAAAAAATTTGCACAGTCTTCAAGCTGAACTGAATTTTTTTAGAGAAGACAGGCTAAATGAAAGAAAGGAACAACAAGCTATAAATGAAGCATTATTGCATAACATGATGGGAGGGAGCCTGCAGGGTAAACCTACCTAGTCCACCAACAGATCCAAAAGAGAACCGTACCATGAGAGGGACAACAACCCAAGAGAAGAAAAAAAAGAAGGTACACCTAAAGCAACCAAAGGAGATCATCACAGTCCTACTAGTGATGACTCATTTTCTCCACAGAGAAAAAAGCAAAGAAGCGATGACAGTCTTCAGGGGGAGTTTCGAAAAATAAGGGCCCCTACCTATGAAGGTGAAGTAAATATGGGAGAAAAGGATGAAGAATGGTTGCTGGGAATGAGTAAGTATTTCCAGTTTCATAACTATTCAGGTCTGATGTAGGATAGGCTCGCCTTCTACAACATGAATGGTAAGGAAGCAAGATGGTGGCAAGATTTAAAGCACACCAAGAAAGATGAGCTGCAAGAAATAAGTTGGGAAAACTTCTAAAATATTTCCAAGAAAAATACATGTCGGAAAGGTTCTTTAACTGCAAGTTTAAGGAGTTCCATTAACTGTGCATGGGGCCCATGACTATGGACACATTTTTAAACATATTTCTAGATCAGCTGCAATATCTACCGTATATCAAAGAAGAGAAGGTGAAGATCTAGCAGTCCCTAGGATTTATTCCTCCCAGTTTTTGGGACAACATAAAATTTGACATGCCAAAGACACTGGATACTGCACTACACAAGGCCCACCTCTACTATGAGCATGGGTAGTTATGACAAGAAAACTAGATCTGAAACCAAGAAAAGTCTAGAAACTTTTCTGAAAACTGAAATCCAAGGTAAAACCTCCAGCCTTATAGAAAGAAGTATAATAGCTTTCAAGCAAACAAGAACTTCAACAAAATTGGTACAAATCCTTATGTACCAGCTCCTAATGGTAATAAGCAAGTGGAAAGTGGAGCCAATGCTACCCCTTTAGCGTTCAAGTGCTGGAAATGCAATGGGCCGCATTATGCCCGAGATTGTAAGAACAAGAATAATGGAGTCTTGCATAACCTACAAGAAGAACCTACAATTGAGGATACAGCAGGAACCCCGCGAATCTATGTAGCATTAGATGGCCGTCAAGCAGAACATCAAGCTATAATGGTTGAGATCAAAGGTAATATTGTGAACACCTTTGTTTCAATACTTATTGATCACGGTGCTTGCCTCAGGTATGTTGCACCTAAGATTGTTGATTTATGCAAGTTAGGCAAAGTAAAGCATGATAAACCATGGCTGGTACAGTGAGCCACCAGTACAAAACAAAAGGTTCCGGAGATTGTTAAAGAATGTGAAGTAAACCTAAATGGTTTCCTTACTAAGGTAAACCTGAACATCCTACCTTTACAATCGTACGATATTCCTATCGGCATGGACTGGTTGGAAAAGCACCATGTCATGCTCAATTGTCTACACAAGTCTATCTTGTGTATTGATGGCCAAGGGAACCAAGTGCAGGTTCAAGGCATCCCAAAGAAAATTTCTATAAGAAAAATCTTTACCTTACAAGCAAAGAAATGTGTTAGAAAGGGTTGCAAGTTATTTGCGATGAACATCTGAGACATAGAGTATGATAGAGAATAACACATAGAAGACTTCCCTATAATTGAAAAATTCAAGGACATGTTTCCTGAGGAAATCCCAGGATTACCTCTGACACAAGACCTAGAATTTTCCATCGAACTGAACCCAGGATCAGTTCCGACCTCCAAAGCCCCTTACCGCATGAGTACACTAGAATTTGTGGGACTCAAACTGTAGTTGATACAGTTAATAGAGAGGTGGTATATCCAACCTAGTGTGTCCCGTTGGGGAGCACCGATTTTGTTGGTAAAGAAGAAGGATGGTATGATGCGGATGTGCATTTATTACTGTCAATTGAACAAAATGACTATAAAGAACCATTACCTACTCCCTAGGATCGATTATTTGTTTGACCAGGTGGGAGGAGCCAAAATATTTTCGAAGATTGACCTGTGATCCAGGTACCATGAGGTACAGATTTGTGACGAAGATATTCCCAATACCACTTTTCATATGAGGTATGGGCACTATGATTTTGTAGTGATGCTGTTTGGGTTGAGCAATGCACCCTCAAACTTTATGTGTATGATGAACAACACATTCAGTAAATATCTGGATAAGTTTGTACTAGTATTTATTGACGACATTCTGGTTTATTCCAAGAATAAAGAGGAACATGAAGAACAACTTCGCATAGTACTTCGGGTGTTGAGAGAACACTAGCTCTACGCTAAGTTTAATAAATGTGATTTTTACCAACAACAAATACAGTACCTAGGTCACATCATATCCAAGGCAGGAATTGTTGTGTACCTGGAAAAGATTCGAGCTATAAAGGATTGGCCTACCTCAACTAGTGTCACTAACATTAGGTCATTTTTGGGTTTAGCCAGGTATTATCAAAAGTTAATTGAGAACTTCTCGAGAATTGCTTACCCCATGATGGCATTGCCGAAGAAAGTAGACAAGTTCTTATGGACTGATAGTTGTGAAGAAAGTTTTCAAAAGCTTAAGGAGGTTTTGATGACCTCACCAGTGTTACGGATTGTAGATCCTGGTGGAGATTTCATTGTATCCACGGATTCAATAAAGGAAGGAGATGGAGGAGTCCTCTTGCAAAATGATCATGTGATCTGTTATGAACCATGGAAATTAAAAGAGCATAAGCATAATTATCCCAGGCACGATCTTGAGCTAGTGGCCATTATCCACACTCTGAAGATGTTGAGGAACTACCTAATACTAAGTCAAGATAGATACATTATAAACTCAGCAATCAACCACTAGAGAGATCTAATTTTCTAATTCATTGAGGCTTGATTTTTTTTTTTAATTTTAAAATTTTTACACCTCCAAAAATTTACCCCTGAATAAATTTTATCCCTCTAGGTGGGCTAACTTTTTTTGTTCTAATTTTTTATTTATAAGCCGACATGAAAATTTTTAATTGCATTTTATTTTTGGTACACAACCGAAGCAAATTGATAAAATTTTACCCATGTTGGGCTATGTTGGGTGAGAAGCCACCTCACTACGTGTTTTTACCTTAGATCACATTAATTAAATTAATTAACTTAATCATTTTTATAAATAATCTCCAAGAGTAAAACCCCCTTAAATTCACCTCTACTTTGACACTTACTTACATTGAGTCAGTTTTTGGTACATAAGCGAGGCTAATTGATAACATCTAGCCTCATATTGGGATATAAACCACCTCACTACTCTTACCTTAGACCACATTAATTAAATTAATTAAATTAATTATTTTTACAAATAATCTCAAGATTAAAAAAAACTTAGATTCATCTCTACTTTAACAACTTACTTGCATTGATTCCCCACTTTCCCTCCCAAATAATATCAATAATAAAAGGGAAAGTAAATATGGGAGAAAAGGTTGAAGAATGGTTGTTGGGAAGGAGTAAGTATTTCCAGGTTCATAACTATTCAAGTGTGATGCAGGATAGGCTTGCCATCTACAACCTAAATGGTAACGAAGCAAGATGGTGGCAAGATTTAAAGCACACCAAGAAAGATGAGATGCAAGAAATAAGCTGGGAAAAATTTCAAAATATTTTCCAAGAAAAATACATGTCAGAAAGGTTCTTTAACCGCAAGGTAAAGGAGTTCCATGAACTGTGCATGGGGTCCATGACTATGAACGCATTTATAAACAAATTTCTAGATTAGCTGCATTATGTACCTTATATCAAAGAAGAGAAGGTGAAGATCCAACAGTTCCTAGTATGTCTTCCTTCGAATTTTCGAGACAACAAAGATTTCAGAATGCCAAAGACACTATATACTATACTACACAAGGCCTACCTCTACTATGAGCATGGGCAGTTACGGCAAGAAAACCAGAACTGAAACCGAGAAAAGTCTAGAAACTTTTCTGATAACTGCAAGCCTAGGTAATACCCATAGCCTTATAGAAAGCAATATAACAACTCTCAATCGAACAAGAACTTCAACAAAACTGGTATGAAGCCTTATGTACCAGCTCTTAATGGTAATAAGCAAGTGGCAAGTGGAGCCAATGTTACCCCTTTAGCGATCAAGTGCTGGAAATGCAATAGGCTGCATTATGCTCGACATTGTAAGAACAAGAACAATGGAGTCTTGCATAACCTGGAAGAAGAACCTACCGTTGAGGATATAGTGGGAACCCCATGAATCTATGTAGCATTAGATGGCTGATAGGTGGACCATCAAGCTACAATGGTCAAGGTCGAAGGTAAGATATTGAACACCTTTGTTTCAATAATTATTGATCCCGGTGCTTGCTGGAGGTATGTTGCACCTAGGATTGTTGATTTATACAAGTTAGGAAAAGTAAAGCATGATAAACCGTGGCTGGTATAGTTAGCCATCGATACAAAATTGAAGGTTTCGGAGATTGTTAAAGAATGTGAAGTAAACCTGAATGGTTTCCTTACTAAGGTAAACCTCAACATCCTACCTTTAGGATCGCATGATATTCTTATCGGCATGGACTGGTTGGAACAACACCATGTCATGCTCGATTGTCTACACAAGTTTATCTTGTGTACTGATGGCCAAAGGAACCAAGTGAAGGTTTAAGGCATCCCAAAAAAAGTTTCTGTAAGACAAATATCTACCTTACAAGAAAATAAATGTGTTAGGAAGGGCTGCAATTTATTTGAGGTGAACATCCAAGACGTCACGAGTCTGATAGAGAACAACACATAGAATACTTCCCTGTACTTGAAAAATTCAATGACATGTTTCCCGAGGAAATCCCAAGATTACCTCTAAAACGAGACATAGAATTTTTCATCGAATTGACCCCAGGATCAGTTCCAACCTCCAAAGCCCCTTACCGCATGAGTGCACCATAATTGGTGGAACTCAAACTGCAGTTGCAACAGTTAATAGAGAAGGGGTATATCCAACCCAGTGTGTCCCCTTGGGGAGCACCAATTTTGTTTGGAAAGAAGAAGGAGGGTATGATGCGGATTTGCATTGATTACCATCAGGTTAACAATATAAAGAACCATTACCCACTCCCTAGGATCGATGAATTGTTCGACCAGGTGGGAGGATCCAAAACACTTTTGAAGATTAACCTGATATGTAGGTACCATGAGGTACATATCCGAGATGAAGATATTCCCAAGACCGCTTTTTGTATGAGGTACGGCCACTACAAGTATGTAGTGATGCTGTTCGGTTTGACCAATGCACCCTCGAACTTTATGTGTATGATGAACAACATATTCAGTAAATATCTGGATGAGTTTGTACTAGTCTTTATTGACGACATTCTGGTTTATTCCAAGAATAAAGAGGAACATGAAGAACACATTCGCATAGTACTTCGGGTGTTGAAAGAACACCAACTCTATGCTAAGTTTAATAAATGTTTTTTTTACCCACCACAAATACAGTACCTAGGTCACATCATATCCAAGGCGGGAATTACTGTGGACCTAGAAAAAATTTAAGCTATAAAGGATTGGCCTACCTCGACTAGTGTCACTAACATTAGGTCCTTTTTGGGTTTAGCTGGGTATTATCGCTTGCCTCATGATGGCATTGCCGAAGAAAGAGAACAAGCTCTTATGTATTGACAGTTGTGAAGAAAGTTTTCAAAAGCTTAAGGATCTTTTGATGACCTCACCAGTGTTGTGGATTGTGGTTCGTGATGGATATTTCATGGTATGCACGGATGCAAGCAAGGAAGGAATTGGATGATTCCTCTTGCAAAATGATCATGCGATCTGTTATGAACCGCAGAAATTAAAAGAGCATGAGCATAATTATCCCATGCACGATCTTGAGATAGTGGCCATTATCCACGCTCTGAAGATGTCAAGAAACTACCTCATGGTAAGGAAGTTCCTTCTAAAGACTAACAATATGAGTCTAAAGTATTTATTAGTCAACCCGATCTGAATGCGAAGCAAGCCATATGTTTGGCTTTCCTGAGTGAGTATCACTTTGAACTAAAGCATATCAAGGGCAAAGAGAACAAAGTTGCTGATGCTTTGAGTCAATGAACTCATATGATATATGAGTGAGCCCAAGTCAAACTGAGGCATATTTCCATGAGAATATTAGAACGGACAACAAGGTTGACCTGTTCTATGTGGAAATCCTCAAGAAGGTCGAGGAGGACCGGTTGTTTCAACAAGAAAAGAAATACAAGGTGGATGAATCCATACTACTATGGTCCAAGGATAGATTGTATGTTCCATATGGAGGGGACATTCCATCCAACATCCTCACAGAATTTCATAGGGAACCTTACTTGGGGCACCCAGGATATCAAAAGATGATATCTGTCGTCAAGAGACACTTTTTTTGGCGTAAGTTAAAGGCCTAGATTGTAATGTTTATTGTGAAATGTCAGGAATGCCAGCTAGTTAAAGTTGAGCACCAACATCCTTCAGGATTTCTACATCCATTACCCATTCCGGAATGGAAATGGGAAGTTATCAGTATAGATTTTATTACTAGCTTACCGAAAAGCAAGAAGGAAAATGATTCCATATTTTTATTCATTGACAAGCTATCAAAGGAAGCACACTTCATCCCCATGAAATCGACCTACAAGGCCGTGAACATTGGCGATATATTCCTGAAAGAGATATTTAGATTGCATGGGATACCCAAAGTGATTATCTCAGATCGAGATGTTAAGTTTACAGGAAACTTTTGGAGATCTTTATTCTCTAGATTAAAGATGAAACTAAAATTTAGTACTGCTTATCACCTGCAGAAGGATGGGTAGACTAAAAGAGTAAACCAAATTGTTGAAGACATGCTTCAAATGTATGCCACGCACAACCCCACCAAGTGGGAGGATTATCTGCACCTTGCAAAGTTTTCATATAACGAGTATCAGGCTTCCGCCAAGATGAGTCCTTTCAAGGTACTCTATGGATGGAAGTGTAGGACCCTAGATACTTGGGACAATCTGGTGGATCAACTCATGTTAGGGCCTGACCTGTTATTGGACTTGGAAGAATTAGTTACCAAGGTCCAAGGAAATCTTGAAGAGGCACAAGACTATCAGAAAAGTTATGCGGATAAGAAAAGGAAAGATAAAGACTATCAAGTGGGTGAGCATGTCTAAAGGGGAACCTAAGGGGGAATTTTCCCTTAAACATTTGCATATATTGGATAAAAGAGAAGTACAGCTTCGGAAGTGCACTATAGTCCAATTGAAAGTGCACTGAAAGTACTTTGAGGTAGATGAGGTTACCTGGGAGAATGAGGCCACCGTGAGAAAGGCTTACCCCACCTTGTTTCATGATATCATTCATAGTCCCTAGAACACCAGGGACGGTGTTCTACTAAGCGGGGAGGGATGTAGTATCTCGAATTTTGGACCTACCATTTATAGGCATGAGCCTATTGATCATGATGACTATATTGATGTTTTATTTTATATTGGGTCAAAGACCTCACTACACATGAACATGATGATTTATTTTGTATATTGGGCATAAGCCAATTGTTGATGATATATATGTTGGTTGTGTTGGGCATGGATCCCGAAGCACATGACTGATGAAATATTTTGTGTTGGGTGTGGACCTTGAAGCATATGATTGATGAAATGCTTTGTGCTGGGTGTGGACCCTGAAGCACATGATAGATGAGATTTTTTGTGTTGAGCAAAAGGCTCTGGAGCACATGAGTAATTACATTTGTGTTGAGCATAAATCTCTAGAGCACATGAAAATATAATTTGGAAATGATGGGCATAAGCTCTGGAGAATTCCATGTTGGTGTTGAGCATAAGATCTGGAGCATCGAAACTTTTCCCATTGTATCCCTAAGTGTATTGTACAAGTACATCCTACCATTTAGTGTTGAGCAAGAGCTCTAGAATTGCACTATGTTTGTAACTCCCTATTATAAGTGTTGATCATGGGATCTGGTAAGCGCTAGGGGTTACTGAAAATATTAAAATCACCTCTGAATGAAAACGACTTGAGGAATAATATTGATCTCATCATACTTATTTTTAAGTGATTAAATGAAATTTCAAATTTCGATATTCTCATCAAGTACTGAAGAACTACCACGTTATATGAGGGAAATCCAACATGAAAGGATGTTTAGAGTTTCCTAGCCTAGTAAACATGAACCATCTATCTACTTGACCTTCATAAGGAAGTGTTGTGAAGTCTAGGGATCATGATACATGATGCCCAAAGACAAATGTTAACATAGTATTTTAATACTATGTATTTTATACATAGTATGTATAAAGAATTAATTATGATTAATTATATAAATGAATAAATAAAGAAGAGAAGCTCCACCAATTATTATTTATTATTAAAATATTAATAAATATTGAAATAACTATGACAAACTAACTAGGAACTAGTTAAAAGTTCCTAGGTTAAGAATTGAAAATTACCCTGGTAAATTAAAAAGGGTTAAATCAAGAAATCAATGACTTCTTGATTTAAGTGCCCTTTTGACTAAAAAATCTACCTATGAAGACTCAAGCCAAGCAAAGGCTTGGGGTTTCTGATTTTTATCTGGGAGAATTATTATTCTACCTATTTATGGCTCTCAAGTGTTTTTCCTAGAGAACTTTCTCCTGCAAGGAAAAGAAGACTGATTCAGAACTAAATACCAGTTAGGAAACCCTACCTTAGGAGCTCTAAGCTACTTGCATGTTGGATTCCAGCTCGATGGGATCCGGATTAGAACAACGAATGGTTTTGGGTCATGGTTGAGAGGAATGTGGTAGTTCCCAAGTGATTTGGTCACCAAACAAAGGTTAGATCTGCATTGAATTGTTAAGGCTGGTTGTTTAAGTGTGTAAGTGCAGCCATTGACAAAGATTCAGATTCAAGTATGAAACCCTTGAAGTCCTATTCTATTTATTCCCAAAGTTTTAGTATTGTTTATGCTAAGTAATGGCTGCAATATAATTTATAAACCCTAATGGTTCAGCTTTAGGGTTAACAATCTGCTAGGGTTTGAATCTGTAGTTACTAGTCATAGGTTGGAGAATTTTTATCATATGTTGTTTATGTTCAGGGTTGCATGTCTCATAAATGTTCCTATATTAACTAGGTTTTGATCTTAGTATTATGTTTTTCCCCTTGTTCTCTGTATTTAATACTCTGTTGACATCTTCCATTCGTCAGCAGAGGCTTGCCCTAATTCTCAACAAAACTAATTTAGTAGAATTTGATTAAAATATTGGTTATGTTAACTAATACAAGTTTATAATTTAAACTAGATATACTAGCAACATAATTCATATAATAAACAAGCTAAGAAATTATTAAAGACCTTCTAAGGTTTTCTCTACATAATCATGTAAAAAAACAAATTAAATATCATAACATTCCATTTTAATAAACATAATCATAATTATCCAAATCACATCCATTTACATAACTCAAATATTTAATTCACAACCCGATTATTACAGCCATCCATTATAAAAACATAAAGGGTGTTAAAGGTCCCATTTAAAATCTACACATAACCAAACGTATCATGTTAAAGATTTAAACAACTAAAACCCATTTTTCCAACAAGAGGTCGTGGAATCAAATCCTATAGATGTCCAAACTCAAGGAATTAGCATTAATATATTCATAAGCATTTCATATCCAAGCAGTAAGCAATCGCATAACCATTCTCTATACAATCCATGCTTTACATCTAAAATATGTAGGCTACGTTTTTAAGCTATTCCATAATTCTATAAACAAACAACGCATACACTAATAGTGAGGCTGTAAAGACCCTAGTTACGGCCTCGGCCAAGTTCCAATCTAGTCACACAGTCACTCTAATAAACCAAATCGATAGAGTGGGTTGTCTTAACCCCAGGATATTACAGCCCTATTTCTTTCCATGTAAACAATTTACATTTTAAATTCCAAGTAAAAGCTTTTATAGTCATTGGGAGAGGCACATGCCATTCGTGGCATGTCCTGCACCACGCTGAGCCAATATAACAACTAAGAAAGAGTTCAATATTGTATTTTAAAACACAGACTCCATTTATACACTAATGCAGAGCACGTGGTGATAACCCAATGGGCTACGACACCATTGTTACAATGTTGCAGCCCATGGAATAATGCCCAAGCTCTAGAATCTCTCGACTTAAAATACAAACCAAACAAATAGAGTGTTGTGCATACTAAACTTAACCCAAAACAATATTTATATGCAGATTAATTTTCCACAGGCTTTAGGGCCACGATCGGACCCATTTAAAGTCCACATAAAACACATCATTCAAATAACCATACAAATCCCAAGTTTACACATTATTAAACACTGAATGAAATCATAGGAATTTCATACCAAAACATTACAATCCTCATATAAAAACCAATGCACCATGTATTTACATAAAGAGGCACAAAACCTCTTTGATGGACATTCAAGTATTAAAACATTAATGGCAAGCTGTGAGCTATGGAGCCATTACAAGTAATGGTGTAGCCATGACCAAAAAAAATGCCAAGCCTCTCAACAAGAGTCCATTTAAAACCAGAGAAAGCTACATCGTAAACCCCAAAGGTAGAGTAAACAAGTGCCACACAAAACCCCAACCCAGTAAATATTTCCAACTGAGGAATGCCCAGAATGAGAGGAGGCAAGTAATATTGCTGGCACGCTTACCATGGCCATGAAGAGGAAATCCCAAATCAACAATTGCAGCCTGTACAAACCCTA
Source organism: Pseudotsuga menziesii (assembly GCA_001517045.1). NCBI lineage: Eukaryota > Viridiplantae > Streptophyta > Pinopsida > Pinales > Pinaceae > Pseudotsuga > Pseudotsuga menziesii. Next base: position 269,497 of record LPNX011216936.1, read on the forward strand.
GAGAGCCTTCACATTCACCTGTAGACAAAACAATGATAACATGAGGAGCATGACCATGCCTTGAAGGAACCAATGAAGCAAATGCATTTTACACAGAGTTGGTTTAAGCTTACCTGCAAATCCATGGGATCGTCTCCATTCTCCAAATGCGCAGAGGCCACACTAAACCAAAATTACAAAACCATAATGCACAAATACCGAATGCCAAGTCCTTTGCCAAGGGTTTTCACCAACCTCAATGGCATTAATGGCACCAGCTGGTGCACATTAACGCCTCCATAAACCCAAGCCATAAGTTTGTGGATCAACGTTATATCAACCAAGTCATATGTTAAACCCTCTATACTATGGTTTTGCCCATTAGAGGAAATTTCAACTCAAAATGGTCCTCCTAAGGAAACTTAATAAAATAATAGTTAATATAATAAAATAATATTTATTAATTATGGAGGAAGAAAAGAAAAAACTACTTCTTTGTTCATATTTTTGACATATCTCCCTGTGTTTTTACTCAATTTTTGATTGGGAGATCTTGTTGGATGTAGAATTAAATTCCACATCCAACGAGTACCTAGTTGGCATACTTTTGACAGGCCCCGCTACTGCAAAAGCAAGAAATACCTAAAAAAATGTGATGATGATGTCATCATCACATTTTTTCAGGTATTTCTTATTTTTGGGGTAGCAGGGCCCCTCAAAAGTATGCCAAGTGGGTACTTCTTGGATGCGGAATTTAATTCCTCATCTAACGAGCTCTCTTGATCGGAATTTGAGTAAATATACCTGGAGATATGTCAAAAATACGAAAAAAATAGTTTTTTTTATGATACCTATCCCCAAATTTATATTAAAAAATTGTTTAAGAGGTGCTCCTTTTTTTTTAATTTTAAAGAATTTTGATTGGCTAATAGATGACGACATGGAATTTGTGTTATTTTTGGAAGGCCCATTTTAAATTGAAATTTTTGCAAAGGGACGAGATCATTCTTAAAAAAGAAGAAGACAAAGAGAAGGAAGATGCATAGGATTATGAAGAAGACTTGTGTAGATCAGTCACTAAAACTCCTTCTAGAAGGATACAAAATAATCAACCGAAGTCACAGATCATGGGTGATAAAAAATGTTGGACATAACAAGAATACAACTACCAAGATTTGAACAAGCTCTACTCTCAATAGTTGAACACAAGAACTTTATAGAAGCCTGCAAAAGTGTTGAATGGGTCAAAGCCATGACTGAAGAACTAGATCAGATTGAGAAAAATCAGACCTGGGAACTTAACCCGAGACCTAAAGATAAGAACATTGTAGGAACAAGATGTATTTTCAAAAACAATTTCAATCAATATGGACAAGTAATAAGGAACAAATCATTATTGGTTTGTAAGGGGTATTCCCAAATTGAAGGTATTGACATTGAAGGAACTTATGCTCCTGTAGCATGAATTCAAGAAATCAGAATGTTTTTGGCACTGTCATGCCATAAAAATTTCAAATTATATCAAATGGATGTCAAGTCTGCATTCCTGAATGGAAACCTATAAGAAGTATATATTGAACAACCTAGAGGTTTTCCATTGTAAGAAAACAAATATTATGTTTGTAAACTGAAGAAGGCACTCTATGGTCTTATGGCAGGATCCAAGAATGTGCTTTTCAAGACTAGACAGTTACTTGAAACAATAAGGTTTTAAAAGAGGATCCACTGAAAGTAATGTTTACCTAAAGATTGAAGATAAAAATATGATCATTTTCGTTTTCTATGTGGATGTTATCATATTTGGAAGCAATCTGAAAAACCATAGTGTATATTTGTCCTGTGAAATGAAGAAAGAATTTGAAATGTCAATGTCGGGTGAATTGAATTTCTTCTTGGGATTTCAATTATACCAAACAGACAAAGGAATTTTCATCTCTCAAACTAAGTACATCAAAGATATGATGAAAAAATTTAAAATGGAAGATTCCAAACCTTTTGGTACTCCTATGACCACTGGTTTCAAGTTAAGTGAGGATGATGAATCTCTAGGAGTAGATCATACCATGTTTAGATCCATGATTGGAAACTCTACTATATGTGACAGCCACAAGACCAAATGTGATGCAAGTTGTTGGATTGTTGTCTAGATTCTAGTCAGCTCCTAAAGAAACACATCTAACAGTAGTAAAAAGGATTTTCAAATATCTAAAAGGAACCATGGAGTATGGTTTATGGTATCTAAAAGCACAATACTTTACCTTGAAAGTGTTTACTGATGCATATTGGCCAGGAAGTGTTGATGATCGAAAAAGTACTAGTGGAGGAACATTCTTTCTGGGAAATTGTTTAGTATCATTATCAAGCAAAAACAATCCTCCATTTCACTATCTATAGAAGATGCATAATACATTGTTGTTGCCTCATGTTGCACTCAGGTTATTTGGATGAAACAAACCCTAGAAGATCTAGTAGTAAAATATGAACATCCAAATGTGATCAACTGTGATAACACTAGTGCTATAAATATGTCTAAAAATCCTATCATGCATTCTAGGACAAAACATATACCAATCAAGTATCACTATCTAAGAGAACATGTATCTTAAAAAGTTGTCATATTAGAATACATTGGAACAAAAGAACAGATTGCTGGCATTTTCACCAAACCACTACCTAAGGAAGTCTTTGAGCATCTTAGACAAAAGATGGGAGTAGTTCGTTTACAAAATCACTAAGAGGAGGAAGCACAATCTCAGAGGGAGATATGTTGATATGGGGATTTGTCAGAAAGTAGAAAGATAGGGAACCCTATGTCAAAATAGGTACATCATTGGCATAACAGGTTATCCATTGTCATTGTTGTCAAAGGGAAAGAATATTTAGAGGTTTCCATCAATTCCAAAGGGGGAGATTTTTGGGTATATAGTTGTCATTGATGTCAAAGGTGTTCACGAATGACAAAGGAACAACTAGTGGATATTATGGCATGAAAAACTCAGTCACAGACTAAAATAGTGATGGAATGGCATGGCATAGTTGACGATGTGGCATGACACATATGATGACATGGAATATGATGGTGTCCTAATGATGATGTCATAAATGTTCATTTATAACAAATGCAATGGATGATATGGACATGGATGATAATACAACATGAATGACTTCTATGAAGACTTCCAAGATAGTGTCGATAGTATGATACCAATAATGGTTAATGAAATAAAGAATGGAGGTCGAATGGAAATGGAGATGTAGTATGAATGCCAAAGTTGGTTAGAAAAATCAAGAGTGGAACTATAGAAGAGTGAAATGAATGGGAGATAGAGTATATGTAACAATCGAAGAAAAAAGAAACTATATATGTGAGCATGGATATAAATTTTTCAAAGAAACTATATCTACGAGAGTGTTTATAAATTCATTATAATCACCAGCATGATGAAATTATATATGTATATAAATCTTCAAAACTATTAGAAACAATTGTAGAGGATTTCCAAAAAGAAATGCTGCAGATATGAAAAATCATGGTGATATCCGCATTTGATATAAAATCGATGGTCAGGAAGCATCCTGCACATGATATGATGATTAAGGATCATTTGTATAACAATCAAGATTGGACGGCTTATATTAGTCCCGAACTAGATTCGACAGTTAATGATTAATTCTGACAGTTAGGTGGAAAATCCAAAGTTTCACAAAAAATCAAGATCGGATGGATAAGATTGGTTCTGCTAAAAGCTATCGACCATGTGGAAGAAAAAATGGGGAAATATCATTTAAAGATTCTATGAAGCCGCAATATGCAACCCGCAATCTAGAAGATCGAATTTGGGAAAGACTCCGCAAAAGATCGACGATGTAGAAGAAAATTGTGGAAAGAAGCTTGCGAAAAGGAGCTTGCAGAAAGAAGCTCATGGAAAAGAACTTGCATAAAGAATCTTGCAGAAAGGATATTGCTAAAAGGAGCTTGCCAAAAGGATCTTGCGGAAAGTTGAGATATGATTTGAGGAAATGTTACATTTCCGCATCCCACAATCTGTATCTTAACTCAAATCAACGGTCATAGAAGAGCTCACAGGAGATCAAGGATGCAGAATGATTGGTGCAGATAGACAACAACCGAAACCGTGAAAAGACATTTTGGAAAAGTCATAAACCTGCATTGCACAATCTGCATATTACATCAGATCAACGGTCAAGAAAATTCCTGACACAGATCAATGGTGGGGAATCATTGATGTGGAAACCATGGTACATAAATATGATTTCAAGGAGGAAATTTGTGTGCTAGATCAATGAACTGGAGAGTCTCAAAATTATATCAATGGCCTATATTGATTATGGATAAGGATATTGCGGGAGCACCAGAAAACGTTAACTCAAGCTATGAAAATGAATTCTGAGGTGTTGAATGAATGAAAGGGTGTAGAAGAATATTCTGGTTGGATATTTACATGTACTAAATATTTCCTGTAATACTTATAGGTGATTCCTGAAAGTATGAAGGGATTGTAGGCCATTATTGGAAGAGTATCTGATAGTTTTAATTTTAATAATTAAATGTTCATAAACAAAATTATGATAAGTGTTATTATCATATTTGAAAGGGCATATTTGTGAAATGGTGTGTTTCCAAAAAAATACGTCTGCAGGAAACGTGAAGATACTTATACGCAGAATTATGAGTGAGAGAATGTGTCTCGAGGTCCAAATCAAAAAATCAGAAATAGAGACCAGTGGGTGTGAGAGAGAATGGAGGGAAAATAAATATAGCATATTATAGAAAACATATTAGGGTGGCAGAGTGGTGCAGGGGGTCATTTCCTCGTTACAGCAAGAACCTGGTAAATATGGTGTAAGAGAATCCTTTCAGTTGTATCTAAGAAAATAGGGTGTCATAGCGTCCCTTCAGTAGCAGCTGATAAACCAGGGGGTCATCGCCTCCTTCCAGTGGTAGCTGGTAAATAGGGTGTTGTAGCATCCTTCCTATAGTAGCTGATAAACCATAGGGTCATAGCCCCCTTCCATCAGTTGCTGCTAAATAGGTTGTAATACCATCCTTGTCTATAGCAGTAGGAAAAACTATTTGTAAATAAAAAATTTGCAGTAATAGGATGTATTAGTGATTTACCCTGTAGCAGGGATTTCTCCCTACTACAGGGGCAGGAATGGATCCCTTCTGCTTATAGGGTAGAAGGGTAGGTTCCTGCTGGTCGGTAAATGCAAAAAATAAAATGTAAGGTAAATAAACAGAATAGTAAACTAAGCTAAGAATATATAGGAGATAGAAGCAATGATGAACCCCTCTGCACACAAGGGTTATGGTTTTGCCTTCAAGGACCTGCAAATAAATCCTAACCTACAATAGATTGAAACACCTGCAAAACAATGTTAGATCTAAAACCTGCAAATGAAATAAGGGTTAGAAAGCAAAGAAAACTAAGAAACTAAGAAACAAAACATGAAATATGGTTATACCTTCTCTTGGGTGGAAATGGGCCACCATGCCCTAGCTTGTGGAAGCAGTTCTCTTGGATGGGGGAGCAAAGGCTCAATGGAAATGGAGGAGAGGGAGTGTGGGTGGCTTGAGAGGCAAAGGTCTCAATCCATCCATGGGCAACATAACAATATGCAAGGGAGAAGTTATTTGAGAGTGACCCCCCACGCTCCTTTTATAGTTTTTTCAAGGGGTTTTAGGGTTTTAAGCCCTTGGTCAAGGATTTAGCCCCTTTTTTGGGATTTTAGCCCCTTATGCCCTAAATTTAGCTTCTTTTAGGGTTTTAGCCCCTTTTTGGGGGTTCTAACTCCTAGGAGACTATTTTGGGCTCTATGTTTTAGGTTTTTAAGCCCTTTTCTTCATCCTTTAGCTATTTTGAGGGTGTGGGGGTATAATGGAGTGATATGAGGGTCGTGAGATGGTGTCCTTGGGTGGTGTTAGCCATTGAGAGCTGAGTGGGGGATTTTTGGGTTAATATATTGCCCCCTAATGTGTGAGGGTGGGAGCTCAACGTATGTTCGACGGACATCATAGGATTTTCTACGTAGAGGTGGTGCTTCTGGGGCTGGGGCATGGTGGCTTTTGGTTTTTGTATTAATTTGGTTCCCATCAATGGGTGAGATACAAATAATGTGTGACATGTATATGGAAAAAGAGGGCATCTCCATGCTCATGAAAATGTCAAAAGAATAATTTAATTTATGCTCTGAAATACAAGATCCAATCATATACAACTAATGTTACAATAATGGTTTCCTCCATGTGACGTTGAATACAATGATGATTTGGTACATTGGACCCATGGAATTCTCATGGAATGCTATATCTTCATGACTGATGGTCTGTTGGATCTGGAACGGTACATAGCTGTGTGGACTCGCTAATTGAGAGTCAGACTCTCTTTGGTACAAGTATGCTACATCAATCATAAAGCTATATCGAAGCACTGATGGGTCTTCTAAACACTATCTCCAACGCAAGCCAAAAATCACAAGGGACATAACCTGTTTAGGTCCCTCGAGTGGACTCACCAATGTGCTAGAGTCAGGTGACATCCAGGGTCTTCGACAAAATATTGTACGGACAAAACCCTGTACGAATCTCAATGGTGCGATGATGTAGTTGAAGTCGATCATGTGAGAAACAACCATCCCGAGAGGCACTAAGGACTCCTATCAAGTGGTCCAAGGAAATAATCAATGAGGTTAATAAAACCAAGATACAAGGACCTCTAGTTCTATCCTCTAGAATATGTGTGTTGGCGTCGAAATAGGGAGACTTGCCCCTATCCAGGGAAATGATTTTTCCTTGACCAGGAGTGCGAGGGAGATAGCTAGAAGGTGTGAAGCAATCTGTGGACTGACTTACTGAATGGGGAGGGGGGGGAAGGGAAATATTTGGACACGGTAAGGGGGAGGGAGACTCAAACTTCCTTTGTTCAGGGTATGACGGAAGGGAGAAACTAGGTAGCAAATGAAACTGACTCATGGGAATGGGATCATAGCTGAAATACCGGGGATGTTACTGCAGATGGGAAATACTTGGAGGAGGTAGACACTTTTGATGTGATGCAAGGAAGACAAATTGTAGAGTACTCTGAACAAAGGTGACCCAATGAGGGAATGCTGCCAAACTATTTTCTGTGGGGTTGTGTCTTGGGACACCATTATGGTATGATCTGGTGGATTTTTGGCGAGCCCGAGAAAGTAAATTCTCGATCGTGCTTTCAATTTTAGAAAGTTTGAAAGCATGAAGAAGACTCTAGTGGAGACTCTTTTTTGTTTGTAGTCTCTTGTGCCTGAAAAATGGTAAAAGTATGCATCGGAGAGCTCGCCCATCCTGGAGGGGATGAGAGACTTCTTTACCGTTGGTAGTCCAATCAGGCCGGAAAAGGTTAAACCTATACTGATTGGACAGTCATTCAGATACTTTTACGAGTATGAACGAAACCAAGTTTGCTCGACAATATTTTCTTGATGAGAAGGTTGGAAAAGAGCTTAACGACAACCCATGGTGAACTTTTTTGTAAAGTGTGGCACCTCTGCGCGAGAAAGCATAAAAGTATGCAGAGGGGAATGGTCTTGGCTTGAGTGTGCCAAGGGTGTCCTTTTAATTTTACTGGTCTACATGGTCCGCAAAATGAGGTAAACAAGATGATGCAGACGCCCTTTCCTATACTTTAGCAAGCGGGAAAGGAAGCAGTTGCGCTTAGCAATATTTTCATTGTTTTAAGGAGTTAGAAAAGAGCTTAAACAAAACTCCAATATGGTCAACCGATTGTGGTGGCACAGGCGGTGCTCCATGTCAAGACGGTGGATAGAGGTCCAAAGGTCATCTGCACAGTATGGATGGAGTAGAAGGCTCTCAAACATACAAATACATGCATGGGATAGATCGCGGCAGAGGCTCGCGAGTCGGTGCGAAAGAGGCATGCAAATTGAAGTGGCTCTCGGATAGAGGTGAGGAGAGCATGTTTGTGTGTTGCAGTGGACAAAATTGACTACATGTGATGTAAGTACAAGTCCGGAGGCACTTATATGCCAAATACATGCAAGAAAAATAAAGGGTTTTGTGGACAATTGTCCAGATGTTCGTGTAAGGTGTGGTGGAAAAGACAATTATAAATACAAAAATAAAAGTAAAATTGCATTTCTTAATGGGCGGTGGCCCAAAAACTCACATGAGTTGCGATTTGGGATTGTAATACAAGTACAGGTCTGTAGACACTTTCATTGTCATGTCATAGCTCGTAAATCGAGGTGACTGGTGGGAAATGGTCCCGAAATTGATTTGTTTAAACATGAGACAATGGTGTCATAAAGAGATGGAAATTCGGGCAAAGAGGTGTGAGATGTGTCTCGAACAGGCTCCGGGTGACTTTGAATTAGCAGCTGATGGTGCTGCCCTTGACTTGTGCTAAAAAAATGTTGAAAAACAAGAAAGGGAAAAAACTACGCTATAAGGGACTCATAGTGGTTATATCAGGCATAGACTTTCTTGAGGTGGATCCCGTTGCGTGGATTCTTCAAGAGTCGATCATCTGATTCAGTGAAGAGGTATGCCCCCTTACCGAGACGAATGTCATTGCTAAGGCAGGGTGACGGGATCTGGTATTTTATGGAAAGAATCGATTCCAAAGTATGGTTTAAAGGGAATGGGGTAAAACCGAAGGCGATCTTACATATATCTTTGTCATTGTGTAAGTGGTGTCAGGATAGATCAAGTGGATCCTCCACGGTCGACGAGACAGAAGGGAAAATGGTGCTAGAGATCATGTAAATGGTATTGGTTATGGTTTTTGTGGCCTTGCCCCCAGTCTTTGTTGGAGGAAGAGGAGCAAGCCTGGATATAGAAGGAGTCTTTGATGGACCTGGAGGTAGGTACAACATCATCTCAATTGGTTGGACATGAGTCAACATATCCTAGGGCCTCAGAGGTAGGGTAGGTGGTTTAAGGTACCACACAAGATCTCCTAGTGTGAAATCCTGTAGATTATGGATTTCCAAGACATACTTACTCATGATCTCAGATGGTAGGAAAAGAAAAAGGAAAAGGAAAATATTGATCGGGAATGAACCCCGCTATTTCCCTAGTAACTAAAGTTGAGGTTGCAACTGAGGTTACGACTGTGGCTGGGGAAACAATGGAAGAGACAGGTTTGATGGACCGTCGTTGGAGGTGGAGACGAGCGGGTCAGTTGAACTCGACATCATGTAGATGGACATGGTGTCTGAAGAAGGCAGTGGTGGGTGAACTTCTTCGATCAACATGATTTCAGACTCAAGGGAATGTTGAAGGAGGTCAAGTAGAGCCATTCAAAATTTGGTTAAGTCTTGGCAATGGTGAGAGTAATGGCCATAAAAGCTACAAATGGTGCAAGCATGGTTTGTCCTTAATGCCTTGTTCCTGAATACTGGCACGGTTGGGAGTTCAACCACAGGGATGTTTTCGTTTGTATCCGTGGCATCTAGATGTGCATGAATCACTGGGATTTTCAGGCAATTTTGATTTGGATGGCCCTGTTGCTCGCAGACGGTGCAAGGTAGGAATTTTCATGGCTCTATAGTGGTTTTGGTGTTCTTTCCCTTATCCATTTTGGGTTGGGGTGGTGCAAGTGCGGGTGCAGCAGTTGGAGGGTGGGACTCTACCATGATAGGTTGCACTGGGGTTAAAACCACCTAGGACATTGCTGGTTGAGCTGGTGGATCAAGATGCCACTCCAGAATTCCCAATGTAAATTTGGGTAGGCTTAAGGTGGCCATTAACAGTTTTCTCATGACACTAGGTGGGGGGAAGAGGAAGGGAATCGTATGGACTAGGGATGAGCCCAAATAACTCCCTAGAGGTTGCATGTGGGGATGCGGTTATGGTTGCGGCTGCATGTAATGCTGCTACTGCAAGTGATGTTGTGGCTGCTGTTGGTGTTGCGGCTGCAGACGATGTTGTGGTTGTGGTTGGGGTTGCGGCTGCAATTGCTGTTTGGGTGCATCAGTGCTTGATGAGACCATGCACAAGTCTGCAGTTTCATTTTGTGTCAGTGGTGGTGACACTAACGGGAAAGGAGCCGTGATGGTGGTATCGGCAAAAAAACCAAGGCCCACATTCAACAACGAAGGTGCTAGTGTGTTGTCAACCAAAATGTTGATTGCAAGGACGAAATTAGCATGTGTGGTCGCTCCTTGCGGCTCAATGGTGGCGATGGTAGGGATAACGTTAGAAAGTGTCATTGGGAGGGGGAGCGATTTCCACCAATCCTTAGACTGGTAGTGGGTTTTGAAGCACCATAGGGGGATGTCCTTATGGTGTTGGGTTGGGTTGGGCTTGATTTCCCGTGTTGGTGGCCTATTGCGCCTCATTTTTAATGGCTTACTTAGCGCGATCCATGAGGGGACACTCGAATGTGTAGTTCCCATAGACATCACAGAGTGTGCAAAGTTGGTTTGTACGCAACGGGGCGTTGCATATTGGTGCATTCTATCATGGGGGGTTTTGGGCTAGTCGGTCTGCCGCGACATTGTTGGGAGGGTTTGGTTGTTGACCGCCTCCCTGCGGTTGGTTATTTCCTTAGTTGCAGGGCCGATTATTTCGAGCTTTCCCTTGTTGATTATTGGGGGTAGGCTAGTTGGGACAATTTTGTTGTGCGAACACTTGTCCCAACGGGGCAGGTGGAGTGGGGGTTGGTCTTGAACTGGTTGCACTAGCGGTGCATAGTAGATTTGTGGGGGTGGTGGTGCCACAAATGTGGGAATTTTCCCCACATACTGCTTTGTTGGCCAAGCCATGACCTGAGCCTACTGCAGTGGCGTAAGCTGTGCGTAGGAAGTTGTTGCTCCGAACTGAGACATCATTCTTGCATAGTCCAGAGCTTAGTTTTGGTAAGCAATAATAGCATTGTTGCTTGGTTGTGCTGTAATGGAATGTGGTGTCTATCGAGGCTATGGATGTTGGGAGACCGATCCTATGATGCAATCAGCAACATGGGATGCCCCTAGTGTGTCGCGGTAGGAGGTACTCAGACGGGGAGCATCTGGAATGACGATGTACATGTATCCAGACTGAGCATAGATAAGGTCAAATTGTTGGGCCTTCAGTATGGCTTCTTCCTCGGCTTGGGGACGTTGCACATGAAGTCCTTTGCTATGGGAGGGAGCAAGGTCTTAAGGAACCAATCCAAGAAGATCATGTCGTCAAGTTGGATTTTACATAAGCTACGGTGTTGCCGCCACTCATGGATATGGTCAGTTATGTCAGTGGCAGTGATTTGACGGCAGTATAGCAGGATCTACACCCCTTAACCATATCTGATGGGGAGTTGGAAATATTGTAGGAACATGAAGGACAGGGAGTTGAAGTCCAGGTACTTGGATTTTGGCAGCTCAATGTACCATTTGGCCGCGGCACCTATAAGGGTAGGTTGGAATAGTCTCAACCTGATGGAGTCATCTACAATGCTATTGGAAAAGCACCATAGATGGAATGTCATTATGTGGTTTTGGGGACATTCCCCTGCTCTGCCTTCAAACTTAAGGTTGTTTGATGGCAGCTTAGTTGGGATTGGAGTCCAAAATGCTTGATGGTGGATGGGGTCATTTGTTAATCTAACCAAATTAGGCAAGTTAATAGGAGCCATGAAGGGCAGATTTGACCCCAAGTTTATGTGGGATGGGGCTGCGATGGTGGTGGGGTTTGCAGGTGCATAATGCATCTGCACAGCTGGGGGTGCTTGTGGTGGTACCATTGCGGATGGGCCAATGCCCCCAAATTTTGTGGGTGCGACAGTATGAGTGGTAGGGAGATTTCCCCCATGTATGACAGTAGGGGCATTGTAAGTGGACGGTCCACTGCCCCCTTGTGTGGCAGGAGGGGCAGTGTGAGTGGAAGGGCCATTCCCCCCATGTGCTTCCAATGTGCCAGCTTGGCTAGTCACTATAGGTGGTGGCAATTGACTAATGACCGTTTTCATAACTATTCTTGGGCCACTTGCCAGGTTGTGGGTGATAGGTTGTGAAGGTATGCCAGAAAATGGATCTGAATTTGCACTAGCCATGGGGCTTGATGGTGCAGTATGGAGGTCTGGTTCAAACTAATATGGGTTTGAATCAGAATCAAAGGCTATGTGGCCTTCTGATGGTGTGGGAGATCTTTGAGAGCGGCTTCGATGGTGTCGTTTGAGTGTTCCAAATGGTGGTGGTTCGCCTCTTAGGTGTGAGGAAGAACATGGAGGATCAATTGTGTTAGATTTTATGATTGAAAATTGGTGGGAATGATGTTTGGACCTCTATTTCAGTGGATTCCTATTGTCTATAGGTGGTCACTCGGCCACCAAGACTGCCAAGAGACAACGCTTGAATTTTTCCTCATAGGTGTTTCTACTCAATCGAAAGGGGTCCTTGCATGTTTCGCTTGGCAATTCCTCTCAATGGCTAGCTACTTTGGGGTTCTTGTGGTACTCCTCACAATGAGTTTCTGGGAAAATCCCAAGTACTTCCAACAGTTGAAGCAATCAGGGACTTATGTCCTCAAATACTATAGAGTTGTTTGTACTTAGTGTAAATTGGTAAATTTTAAGCCTCAATCAGCGTCATGAACTGAGTTGGGTTAATTAGTTGGTATGGTGTATTTTTTTGTTTGTTTTTCTACTATTTGGTTACTGCAAATGGTTTATGAATTCATCATGGTAGATTTCATTTCATTATGTTTATGGATGCAAGCATTGAATAATAAAAAATTGTGAACAAATATAGTGATTAACCTTGAATGTTTGCTGGCCTAACTAGATGTCTACCTCACACTGATATTCCTCTTCAACAAGGAGAAGGTGTTGGGCTCTCAACACAATGGGACTAAGCCCATCCGTAGATCCTCAGGTCATCTCCCGGATGCTAGGTTGGTCAACAGGGAGGACGCTTAGCACTATGAAAAGCCCTCCTTCTCTACTCCCTCTACCTTCCAGGTCATCTGGTTTTAATGGTTTGGAACAATATAGTGGAGTTCCTAGATCTATACGAGATTTCCCTTCGTTTTATCCCATAATAGCCCGGAGGGTGATGACTGGGTAGAGGAGGAAGGGGAAGCAAGACAGTTAATTTTAGGTTTATTTTAGTTAGGCTAGGGTCATTGGATTAAGCCATTTAACATTTACTTGGCATATAAACATTGTTTATGAAAGAAATTGCAAAAAATGAAAACAGAAACTGAAATTGACTTGTAGTGCTAGATAGAGGCGGCTAAGCCGCACTGAGAGTCCTATAAAACTGAAATTTAACTGTTATTAAATTGAAATTAAAGTTTTGTTTGAGAGACCGCACATTTCTGATCAAATCTGGCGAGGAACCGTGAGATTTTATCAGAAACAAGCGAGGGGGTCATACATAATGCAGAAATAGTCGTGGACTGAGTTTATGGGTTGAAGTTGCACCTATCGGGGGATCAAGTGCACCCTGGGTGCACCTGTTTTCCAAATAAGTGCACCCTAGTCTCACTTTTTTCCCCAGTAATAGTGCCCTGCTCTGGATTTGCGGTTTTTGTGAGACAGAGTCAAATCTGGCCTCTACTAACTTGTGTTGTGGCCAATCTGACTCGGTTTTTCCTAGAAGAGGCTTCGGTAGTATTGAAAATAGGAAATAAACTGAATTTAAGATGGATTTAAAAGAATTTTTTTTAAACTAGGGCAAAAAATTTAAAAAATTGGAAATTAAAAATTTGGACCAGGGATCCTGTGGGATAGACTTGGTATGGTCGCCAATTTTGTAGCAAGGATTTCTCCCTACTACAGGGGTAGGAATGGCTCTTTTATGCCTATAGGGAAGAAGGGTAGGTTCCTGCTAGTGGGTAAATATAGAAAATAAAACGTAAGGTAAATAAACATAACAGTAAACTAAGCTAAGAATAGAAAGGAGATAGAAGCAATGATGAACCCCTCTGCACACAAGGGTAAGGGTTCCGCCTTCAAAGACCTACAAATAAATCCTAAGCTACAATAGATTGAAACACCTACAAAACAATGTTAGATCTAAAAAATGCAAATGAAATAAGGGTTAGAAAGCAAAGAAAACTAAGAAACTAAGAAACAAAACATGAAATATGGTTATACCTTCTCTTGGGTGGAAATGGGCCACCATGACCTAACTTGTGGAAGCACCTCTCTTGGATGGGGGAGTAATGGCTCAATGGAAATGGAGGAGATGGAGTGTGGGTGGCTTGAGAGGCAAAGGTCTCAAGGCATCCACGGGCATCATAACAATATGCAAGGGAGAAGTTGTTAGAGAGTGACCCCCCACCCTCTTTTTATAGCTTTTTCAAGCGGTTTTAGGGTTTTAACCCCTTGGTAAGGGCTTTAGCCCATTTTTTGGGCTTTTAGCCCCTTCCACCCTAACTTTATCTTCTTTTAGGGTTTTATCCCCTTTTTGGGGGGTTTAGCTCCTACCAGACCATTTTGGGCTCCTTTTTGGGGTTTTAAACCCTTTTCTTCATCCTTTAGCTATTTTGAGGGTGTGGGTGTCTAATGGAGTGATATGAGGGTCGTGAGATGGTGTCCTTGAGTGGTGTAGGCCATTGAGAGCCGAGTGGGGGATTTTTGGGTTAACATACCCTATTGGGATTCTATGTTAAAACTGTGTTTTGTGTATTCTTGTTGTTATGTGTATTTAATGATAGATTTAAAAAGTGGTTAAATTAGTGAAAAGATAACAATACTGATTCACCCCTCCACCCCTCTTAGTATTGAACAGTAAACCAACAAAATGAGTTTTATAATTTCAGTAACAATATATAATTGTGGAATTTGAATTTTGAAATCATTATTAGCAAGATTCCTTCCACGACGTAAGTTTGGATTAATTGGTGTTGGATCTTTACCAACATGGTTGAATCTCTTGTTTTGGTACTTTCCTGCATAAAACTCATTCCTATACAAATAGAAATGCATTGCTCTTACAGAGTCCTATTCTTTATAATGGAAATTTTCCCTATATACCTAGAGACTTTTTGTGGATAGCATATTCAGAATAGGGTATGTATATAACTTTTTTTAACTATATATTTGTTGTTGTGTAATTAAATTATAGTCGACTTTTCCTAAGAAAGTTTACTCAAGCCAAATTTGATAGAGACTATGTGACTTTATTTAGAAATTTTTTTTTTTGGTGCTAGGATACTTTGTTTACTATATTCAATAATTCAATACAAATTAAATATTTAGGCTTACCAAGCAAATCACTATTTCCTATAAAAATAAAAAGAGAGGAAAATATGAATTGACGTTTCCCCTTTTTATATTTATGTTCGTGTTTAACAATATATATAATGTCATGGTAGTAAACTATCCCTATTTGAGGTTCATAGGAATTCTATATTTTTATATTTATTATACTCAGAGGACTATTCTGACTATATAGACGTAACTTGTTCTCACTTGTATGGTTTACCTCCTAGTAATGATAATGGTGTTATCCCTAATGGTTATAACTAATTAGATGTATTCTTTAATTATAGTATGAGTAAATATTATGTTAATATTGTGAACGGTTTTCCTCTTTTTTTTTAATGGAATGATTAGTTTGAAAGGCATGTTTTTCATTTATATTGTATTAATATTTCCATTGGTTTTACTTCCATATTCTCTAGATGACACAAATTTTAACTCCTGTAGGGGTGAGTGAAAGCTACTGAGGGTCACTTTTTGCATGTTAGATGCAATAGAAAACTGCGAAATCAAGTATCCCTTAACTTAAATGAATTTTTTGAGATACTTACACAAAAATATCTTTCTTTTGTTAAAAAGGATGAAATGTAGGAAACTGAATCACGTTTCTGAATATATAAGTTTTATGTATTGAAAATTTTCATAACTATGTCAAGATTCATTTCTAACAATAACTTTTTATTTTTCAGTCAAAGGTTAAGGTATATGATTTTGTGGGTTCATCCTTTGAGGACTGTTAACACCCAAAAATGGTTAACTACCTCATCTACCCCACTACATGGCTCATTTGTCCATTTGCCTACCATATTTCCCTGAAAATCCCACTAAAAAGCCTCCAAAAGGCCTAAAATGCCTCTAAAAGGCCATAAAACCATCTAAAAAGCCTCCAAAAGGCCTTAAATGCCTCCAAAAGGCCAAAAAACCCCTTTTTCCTCCAAAAATGTCCAAAATTCCTCTAAAATAGCAAAATCCCCAAAAGGGAAGAAAAAATATAAAATAATGAGGAAAAGGAGGAAAAAACCCTAAACAAGCTGCCCTAAACCATATGGTTTCCAAAACCATGGGCCAGCACTCCACCACTAAAAAACTATAAATAAGTGGTGGAGACCCCTCATTTCAGATCCATTATCATAAGCATCCTGCCTCTACCGAAATTATTCCCGAAACCCTAGCTTACCATCAAGCTACTTTCACCATTGAGAATTCCTTTTGGCCCATTTCCACCATCGGAGAATGAGAAGAAGCAGCTTGGAGCTCGAAGCCACCGACATCGGACCAGCGCAACGGACTCCATCAACCTCCTCATTGGAGGTAACATCAATAAAGTTCATTATTTACAATTTACTGCTTTTTGTTTTATTTTATTTACTTTCTACTGCTTTAGCTTCAAGAACATAGTTAGATTAATTTTTGTTTCAGTTTATCTTTATTTAATTCATATACAATCATTGAATTGCTACTAAGGATTCCAGATTCCTTAGTAGGTGCTCATTCGCACAAGCTAGGGTGAAAACCCTAGCTACAGTTTTGGCGACTCCGCTGTCTTTTTTAATTTTATTTTTCCGTACTGTACTTTCGGCTGTCGTTTTCGGCCGCCGGAAACCGCACTTTTTTCTTCCGCAGTCGCGGCCCGACCGCGCATTTCAGGCCCTAACCTGTGACCAGCCCGCCTCTATCAGCCATTTTCCTGCGTCCTGGACGCGTTTTTGAACTTTCCCAGTTGCGCCCCGACCGCGTTTTTTCAGCCCACAGTCGCGATCCGACCGCACCCGTTCATAACATAGTCGCGCTCCGACCGCCGCTGTCAGCCCGAATCCCGCGACCTAGACCGCGCCTGTTGCCTTCAAATCCGCAGTCCGACCGCGCGAGTCCGCCCCATACCCGCGGTCCGCGAACTGTTTTTTGCCTTTGTTTCCGCGCCGAAACCCAGCCACTTTGCCTCCATTTTTCCTACACTTGCACAGCCACCTGTACCACTTGCAGCCCTACAGCCATTTATGTCCCTTGTTTACATAATTGTTTAGAAAATTTTTAGCATTTATTTCAAAAAAATATATATATATATATATATATTTGCATGGTAAAAGTTTTTCAAAGTTTTTTCTACATTGTTATTGTTATTGAGTAACTATTTTGGATTCATAACCTCACATGCACACAATCTATCCCTTAATTCAAAGTGAGACCTAAAATCTACTTAACTCAACCAACACTATAACCTCATTTGAGGAACACAAAAGAATCTTGTAGTTAGGTAGGATCGGGGGGATAGGCTTCCAATAACACCCCTCGGTTGTTTACACGTGAGACATAGTTTTTGTCCATTAGGGAACCAAAATCCCTTAGTATTTTTTGACACGGTCACAACCGGTTTATCAGAGGGCCTCTCCCTTAGGAGGGTTGAAGTCGTGAGATTGGTTCCGGAAGTCTGAGTGGAATACCGAAATCCATCCAGTAACTGAAGGGATACCTTTCGCAGTTCTCGGAATATCCCTGTATAGGGAATATTGCGGTTAAAGGACCAAGCGGAAGATTCACCTTTCTGGACGTGTCATGAACGGGGTATCTTAGTTGCCATACTTCTAGGTTTGCGTACCCGGTGTCCCTCCCGGTAGGGGGATACTTTAGCCATTTGACTTTCCTATTTATATTGTCTGACTTGGATTTCATCACCTTGCAGAGGATATACTTAGTTAAGTCATAATACCATTAGTTAGGTGTTTGCATGCTCCCTTACCTCCTCTAGGTCTAGTGAGTCCACCGATTTTTCTTTTTTAGGAAACCGACTGCTTATTGGTATTCTGACCACTTTGTTGACACTCCGCCTATTGTAGCACGCAGTTACAGTAAGTGTTTTGATTTGCTTTTTGGCCTGAGTGCCTTATTTTTCGAGCTCTCCTTCTGCACACATGGTTGCATTAGGATTTTTGAGTTGTTTTTTCGACACCACAACCCACATATTTGAAAACCACTTGTCACCATTGACTCTCCGAGACATTCTCGTCGCCTCAGAGGCGAGCCCCCACAGCACGGTTCACTTGACACCACCCGTCATCACCGTAGATCTCGAGCCTTGTCACTCGACTCCACTCGTCAGCGGCACAGGACCCCGTCACTAGATCCCGAGAACACTCTTTACACTACCCCCACTAGCCCCATGGCTGGCGTGAATCCCAACCCCTCCATTATAGGGACCACCAGTGGTACATCCGCCACTATACGAGTTACTACATCTATCATGGGTATACCCTCCACAGGAGGCCCGTCTACCATTCCCCTCACCGTACCTATTCCCATGGAAGGAATACCCATACCTACTCCATTAGTAACTCCTACCACCGTAGTTCCCCCACTTGGGGGTAACATCCCTCACATCACCCCTCCCCCTGGGGGCATGGGCCCCAACGTGGTCCAACCCGCTACTGTGTCACACCCTCCATCCAGTTTGCCCTATATGGCTAGCCTCAACCTACCTGACCTAGCCAGGTTAACCAACGACCCCATCCGGCACAACCCTGTGTGGCCCCACATGCCTACCAAACTCCCCTCCGACATCCCTAAGTTTGAGGGTAAGGCAGGTGAGGACCCATAGAACCATATCATGTCCTTCCATCTATGGTGTTCCTCCAATTCCATAGTAGACGACTCCATTTGCCTCTGTTTATTACAGCGCACTTTCACTGGCTCAGCTGCCAAATGGTATATCGAGCAACCCCACGGAACCCACACCACCTTTACGTCCCTGGCCTCGACCTTCCTCCAGTTCTTGCAGTTACCTGTTCGCTATGACGCAGGCGTCGAGATCCTTCTCTCATGCAGACAGAACACGGCTACCCACATCACCGACCACATCCATGAATGGCGGCGACGCCGTAGCCTATGCAAAATCAAGCTAGATGACTGGATCTTCCTAGATTGGTTCCTCAAGTCCCTCCTTCCGCTCATTGCTAAGGATGTGGCAGCCGAAAGACCCCAGTCAGAGGAAGAGGCTATCCTTAAGGCCCAGCAGTTTGATCTCATTTACGCCCAGTCGGGTTATCTTTACACCATCATACCAGACGCCCCTCGAGGCGATCCCCCACACCACGATGCGCCGGGGGCATCCCACACTGCCGATGGCATCATTAGCTGCCTCTCTTCACAGCCTCAGCCCTTTTCCATAGCCCGTCCTACTCCTGGACCTGAACTCTCGCGGGCTACATCACAGTCCGGAGCGACCAACTCATATGCTCACATGCCCCATCAACACCATACCCATGGACCTTCCTGTCCACCTCAGTGTTTTGGAAATATGACTCCCGCTCACCCCTCCCCGGTCGCACCTCAGCCATACTATCACCAGCAGGCTGAACCAGCTCTTGCGCCGCCACAATCCCAACCTCATTATTATCAGCCACAGCCAGCCCCTGCGGCAAACCCACAACCCGCTCCACAGCACTATCAACAACCCCCTCAAGTAGCTGCACCAGTGTAGCCTCCACCCCCATACTATCCACCGCAGCCTGCTCCCGCACCTGTGCAAACTCAAAATCCACCTACTACCCAAGGGCAGGTTTATGCCCAAGAAAACCCGCCGCAAAACCAGAATAACCAACGCAACCAGGGCCAACAAAACCGCGGTAGGGGCCGAAATCGTGGGAACAACCAGCAGACCGAGCAAGCTGGCCAACACCCTAATCCCCCTGCTAATGATAACGCAGCCCCCACCAACCAAAACCCCAATCGCCCGCCCAGGCAGGCTAAAAACCCCAACCTGCGAACCAACTTCCCTTGTTCTGTTTGCGGGGTCTATGGCCACTACACACACTTTTGTCCACATATGGAGCGAGTTCAACAACTTTTGGCTGCTGATAAGCTATGCCAAGGACATGAGGCTCCTCAAGCACCACCCAATCCCCCACAACCTCAGTAGCCACCTTTGGTCCTACAAAACCCCTTACCAAACCAAGGCTTAGTGAACACTGAACCATTGGCTCCCCCTCAAGCTACTGCGCCTATCCAACAAATCACTTACGCCGCTCCTGATCAACCCCCGTCTGACTCAGGTACCCACCATCTGTTGATGATGTCCTCCGATGAGGTCAACCTCCAGACCCGGCGGAACCAATATGGCTCCACCCCAGAAGCACCACCCACCAATAACCCCACTAACGCTCATCCCACCGATCAGCCATTACGTATACCTCCATCTCTACTAGATGGAGCTCCCAAAGCACCCTGTTTCCCACTTCGCCGTATCAATAACAACCCCAATGCGCGGGCTGCGTCAAACTACAACATCGTAGACGACTTAGCCCAGTCTCCCGCAGCCATGTCTGCGGTAGAAGTCTTAAGAAATTTCCCTTCGCAGCATAAGACTTTACTATCAACCATTGGGGCTATCGATCCGCATGATTCGCAGTTAATGGCATATGATTTGGACCAATCCAAACCTCGCCTGCCCTCCAACTTATCATTTCAAGTTACTGT
>LPNX011216936.1:294578-339860 GCA_001517045.1 Pseudotsuga menziesii
CATGTGCCAGCACTCCACCACTAAAAAACTATAAATAAGTGGTGGAGACCCCTCATTTCAGATCCATTATCATAAGGATCCTGCCTCTACCGAAATTATTCCCGAAACCCTAGCTTACCATCAAGCTACTTTCACCATTGAGAATTCCTTTTGGCCCATTTCCACCATCGGAGAAGGAGAAGAAGCAGCTTGGAGCTCGAAGCCACCGACATCGGACCAGCGCAACGGACTCCATCAACCTCCTCATTGGAGGTAACATCAATAAAGTTCATTATTTACCATTTACTGCTTTTTGTTTTATGTTATTTACTTTCTACTACTTTAGCTTCAAGAACATAGTTAGATTAATTTTTGTTTCAGTTTATCTTTATTTAATTCATATACAATCATTGAACTGCTACTAAGGATTCCAGATTCTTTAGTAGGTGCTCATTCGCACAAGCTAGGGTGAAAACCCTAGCTACAAGGACCTAAATGATGGTTTCAGGATACAAACATCTCTAGGCATGCAGAGAACATATAACACTAGTGTAACGTTATTTTTCGAAAATAAAATTAGTAATTTTTTGACAAAATATTAAACATAAATAGCATTTTTTTTGTATATTCTAAATATCTAAATTTTATTTAAAATATTATATTTTCCTATGTTTCTTTCAATTTCTATTGTATTATAACTCAACTCAAAAAACATGTTGTTAGTGTTATTTTCATAATTTTTTCAATTCTTAATCATTTTAAAAACAAATTATATGGTGCACTAGAAGACACTGACCTCTACATTCTATGAAAACCCATTTCATCATTATTTCATTAAGATCGTCAAAGGATGTGCCCACAAGAGACATACCATTTTCAAGGAATGTTCAACTAGATAATTTTATATATATTTTTAATGATTGTGTGCAACATACTATAATGAGTGTGTAAACAACGACTTCTTCAGAAACTAGAAGAAAATCCCAATTAGTTATGGTTTATCATATATCATAGCACAGGTTTGGTATTACCAAAGAAAACTCCAAACCAAACACATAGGACTATTAGTGACATGCGAGCAAGTGAATTGGCATGTCTTAGGCACTACAAAATGAGAGCGCATTATGTTTAAATTCAAATTTCATTTTTTTCCCTTGTATAATTGTAAAACATGTGTGTGTTATAGAACTACAAAACGCACATGCGTTATAGAACTACAAAATGTGCTCGCGTTACAGAACTACAAAATGCGCAGGAATTATCTATTTCTATAAAACGTGCATGTTATGTAGAGAAAAAACACTAGCACTATATGCAAGAAATGAAATGTACGGTTAATAGTTGAGAGGGGGTGTGGAAGGGTTAAGGGCATTGGAGGATGTTGGAATTTCAAGTGGGGTATGATGGTTAATAGATGAGAGGGGGTGGGGAAAGGTCAAGGGCTTAGGAGGATGTCATAAGTTCAAGTGGGGATACTTAATAGTTGAGAGGAGGTGTGGAAGGTTCAAGGGCCTAAGAGGATGTTTGAAGTTCCAATGGGAATAGTTAATAGTTGAGAGGGGATGGAGAAGGGTTAAGGGCTTAGGAGAATGTTGTAAGTTCGAGTAAGTGGTTAATAGTTGAGTGTTGGTGGGGAAGGTTCAAGGGCCTATGAGGATGTTGTAATTTCAAGTGGATAAATATGAAGGGAATGGGAACATTATGGGCTACAAGGGGGAAGGGGAGTGGGGATTGAGAGCACTATTAAGAGGAGAAGAGGTTTTGAAGACATATAGAGTTAGAACAAATACGTGAGACTTGAGTGATGAAGGGGGTTTAGGTGGAGGGGAGGAAGTGGGTGATGGTTTGATGAGAGAGAATAATGGTGAAAGGAAAGGCGGATATGAAGGAATAGAGGAGGAATAGCATCTGTTGAAGGAGAGAGGCGAAAGGAGGGGGAAATTGAAGAGAGGGGAATGAGACACGATAAAAAAAAGAATAGGAATCTGTTGGCCTGATTTTTTGACCTAGGCCAACTAAGGAGATTAATCCGACACAAGTAGCTTAAAGCATCTTTTGGTATGTTTGGGATGGAAAAATCGCGCAAGTTATGGTCCTGCTACTGGAACTAAATTATTCTCTTAAGGAGAAACTATAATTCAGTGAAAATTTATCCTAATCTGATTTCTATCTAAATAAACCCTAAAATTAGCTTTCTAAAAACTACGTTATCCTAAAATTGCTTTCCTAACGAAAGTCTTCGATTTTTGAGGTTTTTGTTTTGAATATTCAAAATTAAAAAAAAACTATTATAACTATTATGAAATTAACCTAATCCTATTTAACAACTGTTAAATGTAAACTACAATAAAATAATACTAACTAAATTATTCTATCCTAGATGAGAGCAATTTAAATACTATATTAATTATCAATTAATATATTAAGTAAACAAAAAGATAAATGGGTAAGATTTAAATGAAAACATTTAAATCATTAACACTAAATCATTTTGCTATATATTTACCATAACATAAAATTTAAAATAGACAACTACTTTAAACTTTTTGGAATGTTTTATTAATTAACAATTAATAACCAGCACTAAATATCTGAATAAAGATAATGTTCATGACGAAAACATTGCCATAATACAAATGAAATCAAAACAAACATAAATATGTATATTATTAAGTTTCGAATTTTCAATAAAAATACTGATTAATTCAATTATAATAACATACTCATTCAAATAGCAATATTGTGTTGACAGAGTGTAATATTAGATAATGAGTACAATCATAACCAAGTGTAACTGTATCAATAGTATAACTAGCAGATGATATATTGAAATAGTTTTAAAAGTATTCAAAAATAGTACCGAATAGTGATACTAGTCTGAGAATTTCCAGTCACACTCCTCTGAAGATAAAACCCCAGTAAAGAGATAAAACTAGTACTGAAATGATATTTCAATGATGTTTTTCTTCCTATACTCCATCCCTAATTACATCGAAATTACTAGTTTATATAACCCCACTAGTCTTTCATTTCAGTTCCTAATAAGTGCTATAATCAATAGCATAGGAGACTTATCCCTATTTAAGTGCATCGAATCTCTTCAAAAAGACACATGTCACAAATATTACTATGGGATAAAAACTGTCAATAAAATGACTAGGCTGTATTATCTCCTGATTCATGGGGACTGACATATCCGTGACCATCTTGAAACTCCAATATTTCCAGAAGCATCAAGATATGCCAACTGTGATCCGAAACATCTTGTGTTTGCTGAGGATAGTGATACTATGTACACCTGTACAAATGAAAATAAAAATCTTATTAAAACCTTATTAACAGAAATAACAATAAAACAAACAAATTATATGCATGCCTGCAAAATCTACAATTTTGCAGGTATGCTCTTAAAATTTTTTATTACCTGTCAAAATAGAGATAAACCATATAAATAAAATAGAAACAACATCAGGCTCTATTTTGTAGATTTATTACTCTTCTAGCTTCAGAAAGTTTAGCTTTGAGCCTGATGATTATTAGCTTATGTCGATCTACTTGTTCAAGCAAGTGCTGGTTTGTGTCTGTCATTGATTTTTTGGCTTTCTTGTATTGATTCTTCTTCAAGTTCATGTCCTTCCATCTATTAACCCAATTTAGTAATTCTGCCCTAAATGCTTTATTTTCTTCCTCTTTTAAGGCTGTGTTTGCTTAACAGTCTTTTAATTCGTTTTTCAATTCAGTGATTTTGGTTTCGTATAATCTGTCAAGGACCTATTGGAGGGTTTCTTCTTCCTTGTCATGACATGAATCATCTGATCAAGAAGAATCAAGATTATTCACATCTTGATTCGGTGATGGAATGCTCATAAATGATGGATCAGGGCCAGAACCACAAGCATCCATATATCACTACTACATTTCGATCCAAAATCCGACGGAAAAATCCGACGGCATGTGGATTTCTTTTTTTAAACCTACCAAAAATCACAAAGATAATTTTTTTTTTTGAAAATGTGGCCATAAGCGTCGCTTAAGCGACGACTAGTCTCATAAGCATCGCTTAAGCGACGGCTAGCCTCATAAGCGTCGCTTAAGCAACGACGCCTTGAGTGAGTGGAAACTATCCTACCTAGAAAAAAATTGATTTCAATAACACACATGCATTATATAATGCACACATGAATTTCCCATAAATTTCTACCTTGATATCAATTTTTGAAGTTTTGTTTTCCAGTTTTTCAGCTCATCTCAAAGGCCTTGAAGAGATATCCATGATTATTTTATGATGCTTTTTATGTTTCTGCATATATAATTTCTTATTTTCATAGTAATATAAAATAAAGCTATATGACATGATCAACAACTCCTTGGATAAAAAAGAATGCATTGGATGAAAGCAATGGGTGGCAAGGCCTTTCCAATAGGCGTTGGAGGAAAATAAAACTATTAGACCCTATATGAAGCTTCTAAGGACCAAGGTCCATGAATAAGGACACAAACCATACAACATGGTATGTGTTGGACATCATTGTCCTCGTAGTGGTATGAGAGTGTTAATATGAGGTTTTGTGCACTATGAATGAGTCTCAAACCATGGTTGGGAGAGAAATTGATGCATTTATGCTCTAAATTATGACTAGTAAGCTAATAGGCCATGATAAAGGCCTTAAACAACAAAATATATGATTTAAAGTAGATATTTGGCAAATAAGTGATATCTGGACATATTTATGAGTTTTGGTGCGATAGGGATAGGTGTCAAGGCCGTAACAATAGTAAAGGGAGAAAAATTAGGGACTTACACAATAAATTCACCTCTAAGGATCATTAGTCATCAACATGACCTCAAACTACAATACGATGCCTCAAGAGGTGATATTTGGTCTCCATGTGCGATATGTGTACCAGTGTGAGGTGTTGTGTGGTGGGGGTGCATTGTAATGCATTGACCATATTCGAGGAAGGAAAATAAGTCCCTTTGTAATTAGATGAATCCTTTAGGAATAAAGTTCAACTAGTGACAAAGGAATAATTGTGTTCCTTCCTCTAATATTTCCAAATGGATAAGATTCTAGGGTCATATGGGTGACCAACTAAGTTTTATGTGGATTCGAATTCTTAGAAATAATTGGTGATGATATATTAAAGGTTTAAACTAGAGACTCTCAAGGTTTTTTCCTTGCCCATGTTCCAATCGAAAAAATATAGGATACACAATGAATTCATTTGTTGTAAACCCTTTGTTACTGAACAATGAGTGTTTTAGGGGAAAATGGGTAATGTGGGTACTGTGGGCAGGGTAGGGCTCGTGACCACGCCATTTGAGATTTTAACACACCTAACAATTCCCATGGTTTAACCAAATTTATTTCTTCACTTCGTTTGGCCACTTGGGAAGTCCTCGTCTGGGTATTATACTCGTAGTTTGCAAGCAAATTTGGTGATGAAATTAATCACATAAATTCTGCTGGTGAATAGTCTCTGACTGATTGCCTACAGAGTTGAAGGAATAAGCAGAAGAAGAAGAAGAAGAAGAAAAGAAACCATGGCCACCTACAAGACTAGAATACCATCGTGCTTCCTTCTGCTGGTCATGGCATTTGTTTTGATGGCTTTCCAAGGATTTCATAAGGTCAGAGATGGGTGGTTGTCTAATGACATAATAAGTGAGAAAATTGCAGAAATTGAGAGTCTACGGGAGCAATTATAGGTGCCCAAATATTTAAACTTTGTTGTTTTTTATAACTTTTTTTTCAATGTACTACAGCATTGTCATATACAGTACTTGCATTTCATAAAGTTGCAGACACCATTAAGTATTTACTATTTAGAGATCTATTTTAAATACAGCTTGAAAATTCCATCTTTAGTCTTGTTAGTTGGTTTTAAATATGAAATATTTACACAAATGGAATGTGTTTAGTTTTCTTTGGGGTGTGGGCATAAACAACAAGACACAAACACACTATAACTTCATTATAAGTGTTTAGGGATTAGTTAAAAATTTGAACCCACAGTTAAAATTCAATCTTAATACCCCAAATGGCCACTCTTATTTGCAGGCCCTCTTCGGACCATAATCGACTTGGGTGATTGGGGTTTTCAGAATTAGAACACCTACTCATCGATCCAATGGACTGGGGTTTTCTCACCTACACTTGCCTACTCCTAGATTCGATGGCTTGGGTTTTGTTCACCTATGCCTACCTGCTCGCAGATTTGACAGGGTGGGGTTTCTCCAACGACTGCACATTATCAATGCAGGGTCTACGATTTTGGTGAATGATGTTGGTGGGGCATTTAGCTAACCCTGCTCACATATTTGACAGGGTGGGGTTTCTCCAACGGCTGCACATTATCAATGCAGGGTCTACAATTCTGGTGAATGATGTTGGTGGGGCGTTTAGCTAAGCTTGTTACCAGGTGCTTTCTATTTCCTCTTTTAAATTTTTTTGCTATTTCACATTAAGTTTTCAGCGTATATGGGCCATTTTCTTCCAAAACAAGGATTTTGGTTCACCTAGAAAGTTTTTAGAGTTTTTTAGGTTGCCTTCTAACAATATTTTCTAATATTCTTTGATATTCTGATAAGTTTCTTTCAATACCCATGGCAATATATTCTCCAAAATAGTATATGCTACATTGCTAGAGAAATATTATATTGGAACCAGAGCCTCCTGTTCCAGGCCTTTCACCACCACATTTGCCAGAAAATAACTCAGCTCATTACCACTCTCCTTTTGGTCCAGTTCAGGTAATAAACAAAATGCATGATATGTTTGCTAAAAAGGATTTACCCTATAAGAGAGATAGCTATTCAATATTACGAAACAATGGTAATAATCAAGATCTATCCCCAAATCTAAGTGCACAGAGTTCTGTTCATCTCAATTCAAATTGTGATACTGAAAATCAGTTAGCAAAAACATGCAATTTAGATGGCTTGTCCACCCAAATGTCATGTCCTATTGATGGAAACACTGTTAGCCATGCATCTATGAATGGAGCCACTGATTATAGTTCTCAAAGATCTAGTCCATTGTGCATGGACGGTGTTTGTCTAAATCCTGAGGGGAAGCATTCTGCAGAAATGGTAGCTTCCTTGAATAGTAATCATTCAAAGTCTAGTTACCCTTGTGACTTGAAGGGAGCTAGGAAAAATAATTTTTCTTCAAAATATGATGTGAAAGTTGAAGCATGTGGACCAATTATTGATGGGAAGAACTTTATTCCCAATGGAGAACATAGAGAAATCAGTAAATTTCCAATCAAATCAATTGAGAGTCTTAGGACTGATAGAGACTCCCATTCTAGTCATGACAAAGGTATGCCAAGGAGTTTCGACGCAGCAGGTAGAAACTTGGAACTTCAACACAAATGCTGTTCGAATAAGGTGCCTGGGTATGTTGAAGACAAAAGCACTGATCGAAGCACTCAAGATACAAAACTAGATAGAGATTCTTGTCCAGATGGAGAAAATTACGCACCTCATGTGGAAGGAGGTCGATCTTCAGATATTTGAAAACTTGAATGATGTGAATTGTTGTTCCAAATTTAACAATCTTATCCTAGTGACTTGCCATCAACCATCTTTGAAAGAAGCACTGACAGCTCGTCCAGCTGGAATCAATGACTGGTGGCTAAATGTTGTCTATGAGTTAGCTTTTATCACTTGTGGGATGGTCAGTACAGGTTTGCATAGCCTTCTTAGGGCCTTCTTTATAGGTGAACATTTAAATAAGTCTTTGGTTAGGATATCACCTATTTGAAGCCAATAAACTAAAGCTGCTTCAGCCTTATCTTACTGTCTTTGAAGTCTTGTCCTCACATTGGGTGATATACTTCTGTGCTTCACAAGTCCATTCCCTTGTTTATCAAGCAAATGAGATTTCACTCATTGAGCCAATCTAATCGTTCTTAAAACATATAAATTATTCATCTGTAGCTCCCACCAGAGTTTCACCTAGTGCCAAGTTTCTCCACATATTTCTAGAGTGTTGTGTCAATGGGATGTTAGTCTGGCAGTTCCAACCACACAGCTCTCAGCCCGCCTTCATGCATGAGTTTATAATTGCCTCTTGATGGGTGCAACCAATGAAATATCCAAGTAGTGTGTACTGATTGTACTTATTGCAAGTAATTCCTTTATTTAGAAACGTAAATAGTAACACGGATAAAAGGGTCTTGCTCATTACCTCGTGGAAGACCTCCAGGATGAATCTCTGGGGTTCTTCTGGAAGCACCATTGTTGTATGCCTCTATGATAGACGAAATTACATGCTGGCAGATGCATTGCCAGAAGCATTAGCATTTACCTTACTATGCACTTTTTAGTCAGCACCATTGTTGAATGCCTCTGCAATAGACGAATTTACAGAGTGAGCAGATGCATTGCCAGAAGCATTAGAATTTGCATTACTGGGCCTTTTCTGAGCCATTATGGGTTCACAATCACCCTATAGGGGGAAGAGTGGTTGCTCACTGCCTGAACAATACAGGTAGTAGCAAGGTCAAGTAGTAAATACTCAGCAAAGACAGGACCGTTTTATGGTAATTTGCTAGTCATAGTCAGTGAAATGGCTCTAGATTATGTTGTACAATTCTGAATGGTTTTTTAATTTTCTCTGGATCAATGTTAATACGTCACTTGTTTGTAGTTTGAATGACTGGCTGGGAAATGCTACGATTATTATCCAATTGATACTGGAACAGTAATAGATGGGCAGTGTCTTTTGCTTGTACTTATTACTTGCTTAGGAGTTTTATGTTTGCTAGGTCATTTGTATGAATAATGAACTTTTTTCTGTCTACTCTTTATGTTTGTTTGTATAAGGACTTGTACATTTGCACTTTGTAAATTTGAAATACATTGTTCTTAAATTGGGTATGAAGTCACGCAATTGTACAATTTGTATCCAATGTAAGAATATTGATGTATGAGACTGCCTTGTTTGTGGGACAAGAGATCCCTTCCATTCTGCAATTTCATTGCTTAGTTTACAGAAGTGTGAACATGTGCTCCTCCAGGGAGCAAAACACATGTTCTTAACCATTAGTCCCACTCAAGCTGTTGATGTACTTTAACATGTTCTGTGAAATTGTTCCAGATCACAGTTGTAGTATTTGAATGTTTCTATCTTACATAATAGTTTATAAGTTTTGTGATTTCATTACTGCAATGATTAAGAGGAAATTGGAATAAAAATATCGAGGGGTGTATATTAACTTTTTTACAAGATTTTGGATCTCAACTCATTTGAAGTTTTACCTTGTGGTGTTATGCTTATTCTTGGATGTAATGGTGGAGTGGCATGTATTCGTGAGCTTGAAGTTTTCTGTATCCTTGTATTGGATAAGTTTTCTCTGCACTTAACTAAGACCAAAATACTTAGCATGATACTTCTATGCATACTGTAATTCCACGTCCTGTAGTTACCATATTTGCTCTAAAATTAATATAAATGCATTTTTACATATTTCATGAAAGTGCTGTAGATTAATGTTCATTTATTAGTGTGCATGTTTGCTGCTAGCTTTTATAACAGTCTGGGTACTGTTATGTTTTGATTATTGGTGTGGAAAAGATAAATCATAGCAATATGAATCCCCCTGAGATTTCTCCTTCAAGGCTTCTCCACTTAACCTCTAGGTCCTTATGGGATATGAACCTGCAATACATGTCTGGGTGAATATCACACGGGAAAAGATACCTTATGCTTCACTAGTAGATTACAAGAGTGTTATGCTTTTGACTTCATGCAAATATCAGGTTAAGTAGGATTCACTTCTTACAAAGGTGTAAGCACAAGTAAACAAAAAATTAATCAGTGAACTAATCATCTTATAAACTTGTTTTACATATTTTTTTACAACTTATATACTGTTTGTAGGTATATTTTTAATGTCAAGGATTTCTAGCACTAGCTACAGGACATGCCAGGCATTGGTGCCATAAGATTGGGCTATATATTTTCATCCGCTTGTCATATATTTAGGTTTGAGATGTTTGTGTACATAGGAGACGCCTTTACAGAACTTCTTGAAAGTGTTCATGAACATACAACCATGAAATGAGGAACATGCAATTATATATCAAACATAAAAGTGGAATTTTTAATTATCTCTACATGAAAGTAAGAATATGTAGCAAGTAGAGAAGTTTGAGGGTTCGGTTAATTAAAGGGTTATTTTGGATTCAATTTAGTTGAATGTTTAGAATAATCATTGCACTTTGGCTGCTGGCATGCTTGGAGTTAGACAAATATTCATCTAAATTTTATGTCTCAGGTCTGTTATGCAGCTGAGTCACTGAAAAATCTAACTGATATTTGTAGTACTAGATGTTTTTGTTTATTTGTATGGTGCATCAATTCCTTGAGATTTGATGAGCTTTAGGCTTCCATAAATAAGCATTGATGCTTTCTATATTAATTTGAAATTTATCGTATTACAAAAATACTCATATTTACATATAAGGGAGAAATGTTGAGAAACTGAGGGTTCTATGGAGAAAAGTGAAAGAGTAACATACTACTTTTCTTGTTTCCATAAATTCAAGACCAATGCTAAATAGTCCATGCAGACTGTCTACTTGTACTTGCAAGTAAAGTGCCTTGGAGGTACAAAATTGTCAAGCAAGTTCATTCAATAAGTTGCCCACACATGGCCCTAGCCATTTTCCCTATTGGCAGTGCATATCCTGGTTGTTCCTGCAAACCATTTTTTGAGGCCAACGGTGTCCGAGTGTGACATGGGGTTCATATGCAAGTTCACTTACAAGATTTTAGTCGACACAGGAAGCATAGCTTCTAAATTTGATTCGACTATTTGTAAACCCTGAGTGTCTGAGTAGATATTTGGAATGTTGGAATTATAAATGATCACACTTACAATAACATGGTAAACTCAGTCAAATGAATGATTGTCAAACATTTGTTAAAGTTTGAGAGGCTACATATATGTAAATGGTGTCTTTATCTTCATGGAAAAGTTCAATCTGATTTGTAGTCTAATAAACAACATCCTCATGATGGTTTAGAGGTGATTTCTCATATAAGCCGTTTCAAAGAGGATGGGAAGAGAAAATAACTATTCAAATCTATAGACTGGTAGGTTGGGACAAAACTCTGAAAACTTTATTTATGGGTGTAGGATGGGACAAAAGTTTGAACACTTACTGCTTGTCAAACATTTGTTAGTTCGAGAGGCAAAATGCAAAACATGTCTTCATCTTGATGAAAACTTCAATCTGACTTTATATTCGAATAAACATCCCCATGATGGTTTAGAGGTGGTTTATTTTAAAGATAAGTGAGAAAATAACTGTTCAATTCCATCGATTGGCGAGGTAGGACAAATTTCTTATGAAAAGTGGCAGGTTTGGTCAAAACTGAAAATGTTCTCATGGACAATAAACCTGTACTAAGGTGGTCTGGCTGAATGTGCTTTGGAAAATGAGACGAAGTAACGTATTTCAAACTAATTCTGAAGCCAATGAAGGGTAGGTGATTAATTCATAGTAGATTAATTCATGAGTGTGCAAGATTTATTGAATTTTATAATATAAGCAGGTGAGATTCTGTCTTTGTGAAGCTATATTGGCCAGTTGATGGCAGGTATTTCTGATTCGAATGTCTTATGTGTCAGAGTAATGAAAATGACACAAATTTCACAATAAGTTACATCATGAGAATGCAAGGTTTATTGCATTTCAAAATCTGATTGTGGTGATCTTCTAGTTCCTTTAGATTCAGTGGGTTGACACAAGATTTAGCCAAACTGATGCTGAAGATAATATATTTTGTCAAATGTAATTACTAATTACTTATGAGAAAATATAACTTCAAATTATTATTAATAATGATGTGCTGTTTTATTGCTTATTTTTATTTATCTATGACATGTGTGTTGTTTTATTATTTATTGCATCTGCCACAGGTTGTATGGTTGAGATATACCTTCTATGTTGTAAATGTTCTTCCCTTCTCATATGATAGCTAGTTTAATGGCTTAATGCAGAAATTAATTTTTGAAAATCCCCCACCAGATGTTCGAAAGATAGTGCTTGCTACAAATATGGCAGAGACAAGTATAACCATCAATGATGTTGTATTTGTGGTGGACTGTGGGAAGGCGAAAGAAACATCCTATGATGCACTGAACAACACTCCTTCTCTGCTTCCTACTTGGATATCAAAATCTTCTGCTTGGCAAGTAAGATATTGTACTTTATAGAGTTCTTATCGGCATCCCTGTAAATTGTATTTGAAGCTTAATGATATGAACTTATTTTCACTGTTTCTATTTGTCAATCCAAGTATTCTCTCTCAGATAAAAGAGAAGGTGAAATGCATATGTCAAGAGCTATTGGCAATTGCGTAACTAGCAAATTAGGATGTAAAACATTTCAATTTGCCTGGAAAAGTACGACTTTTTTTAATTAACTGTTATAGGAGTAGGTAGTATGGAGGAAAAATAAGCTGTAGATAGGGCTTATCTATAATTTCATGAATGGGCTTCAAAAAGGCTCCTGCTCTCTAAATAACATAAAAAATATTATCTTTATGACGAACTCGATTAATTGATTAAAAGAGAAAATTATGATGAAGTAAAAGGTAATAAGCACAGAAAAATATATATGGAAGATAAGATGGTAGGGGCTCACAAAAGAGAGAAACTGGTAAATTTTGCAAGGAGATTTGCTTCACTTGATTCATAATCAATGTTTAAGGTTGGTTGATACCTTGATGCTATATGACTGTGGTTTTACAATACTTTTGAATGGAATTTTCCAGAGTCTGCCGATGTCATCCAACAACATCCTTAGAAGAGGGGCTGCTTGCATTAAGGGGGTTGCTTATCTTAATAATATTTTGGCATTTTGTTGACGAGAACTACTTAAAAGTTACATGACGAAAAATACTGACATGGATTTCTGACATTGCATTTGTATTTTTTTTTTAAACCACTTTTAACCATTTGTGTGCCTTGAAAGGAGGCACACATACTGGCGCATCTTCCCCTACCTTGCTTGTGAAGAGGTGAGGGTTAAATTTGTCCATCTTGGTTATTCTATTACCTGCCACCAAAATCCTATCAGTTTTTCTAGTTTTCTGAGGCAAACATGTCACAAAGTCCATGTAAACACTCTCTTATTATTATGAATAGGTAAGGTCATTGGCATTCCAATGATGGATTCCTCTTTGAAATGTTTAATAGATATATCTTGCATGTGCTTGGTTGGGTATTGAGTTGTGCCCTTCTTCATGTTCTAGGAGACATGGGCATTTGCAAACTGCCAAGTGTACTAGAAGACCAAATGTGCAAACATGGACAGCTTCACAAATCACCCTTAAATAGGCTCAACCACCCCAGGGGTTGATGACCTCAGACCATGTAATGGATGCCTTCGAACCCTAATGTGTCTCATTTTATGATAAGGATCCAAGGACCTTAATGATGAGGAAATCAAATATTCAAGAACACACCCGGCAAATAGGGACTCGAAGGTTAATGAAATGGGACGCACCAGGCAAATAGGGACTTGAAGGTTTTTTATATGCAAAAAATTAGCTGTCTCAGGTTGTCTAAGAGTATTCAAAACAACTGTAACTGCCATACTCCAGGGTGAATTTGTGTTTCTTGAGATATTAAAAACTAGATACCCATACGTGAATAATTACAACATTATACATTTACTGTTACATACATCGTTTCCTCCCCACTTGTGAAGAAATTGTCCATAATTTCTAGAAAGTGTTGTTCAAATATAGCCTGGGATATCCCTTTGGCTCAAGATGGCAGGTTCGCTATTGACCTTTTAAATATGATGTAGTTTGCCTATTCTGTGTTGAATATGTTGATTTAGAGCAGAGGTTGAACAATATATTCTCTGAGTATGGAGCTTGGATCTCTAGGATTGCATTATGTGGGTGTAACATTTGTAGTATGTAGCTCCTCCAACTATGAGGATTCAGACAGGTTAATGGACCATACACAACTTGGAGAATTTTCATGTATGGTCCATATTGAATGGTTTTGGGCTTGTGGTGGTGATGTTTCTTGAACCATCTCTTGTCAGGATGAAGCTAGACTTATCGTTCACCTAAACATTGTGTGGAATTTGATGCCTCTCAATGTTGGCAATGTGGAAGTTTACATGTTGGCAATGTGTTAAAACTCAATACAACTAACTTATGCAGTGGAAAAACAACTGGAGAACATCTGTGCTTTTCTGCCAATGGAATTTCTTTGGATTTTTCCAGGTTTGATTTTTTTCATACAGTTCATATGAAGTCCTACCAGAGTTGCCACTAATATCTGTGGATCAATCAATTTTTGCAGCTCTGCTTCTACTCTATCCAAAATGTGTCCTCTCTTGAAACTGGGATCTTTCTCAGAGACACTTTCCACAGACCTGCCTAGAGCAATGATAAAATTAAAGACAACCATGCACTATGCATTAAGAATAACCAACCCCTTTCCTTCACACTATGCTCTTTGTATAATGTTTGAAGCTGAGAGAGTATATCTAGAATGATATTTGCCAGCTGTGATAGCTCCCCTGTATGGCCAAAATGAACATTATGGCACATAATTTTGAGTTTTGAATTTTTCACATAAATGGCTATTTTAAAGTTAAATTTTGTATTAGTTTACAGAGGTTTATATGTCTCATTCCCCTCCGGATTCGAACCTCCCACATCGGAAATACTCGTTATTAACTGTTAAATTCCACATGTTATACTCCTAAGCAATTTGTTTATAACAAACATAGCTAGAAATTTAACTGAATAACTAACAAGTGGTTAGAGTTGCACAGAAGCATTTTATAGTTAGGACTTTCTTGCAAAAAAACTGTCATTCTCCAAAGATTGAAGGCTTTCCTGTATTGATTCTGTCACATTCTTCAAGTGGTTAGAGTTAAAAAGAAGGGTTTTATAGTTAGGACTTTCTTGCAAAGAAAATATCATTCTCCAAAGATTGAAGGCTTGGCTGTATTGATTATGTCACATTCTTCCCTTTGATTCAAGAGCATTCGATACGAGAAGTATTCTAGGAACTTTTGGGCCAATTGCTTAGCAACAAGGTTCTCTTTCTTTTCATAATCTCAGGTTTGTGGTAGAAGGATTGTCAAAGTGTTTTTTCCACCCATCAATTTATTATGAAGGTATCTACACAAAACTCTAACTCATACTTCTAGTAACTAGAAGTGGATTTGGTAGAAGCATGCCCGGTTTTGATAAAATGTAATTCATAGGAGTCTTGTCTAAAAATGATCAGTTTTCACGTGTTGGAATCAGTATGTGTTTAATAGAGCTTCACATGATACTAGTGGTTTCATTCATCCTATTTTATTGATTACTGATATGCCTGTAGTTAGCTGGTTAATAGTGTTTACTAATCTTCGGGTTAGATCATGCATAAGGAATACTACAGGCATGATGAAGCTCTTCTATATTACGGATATGCTTAGAGTCCCATGCTGAGATATAAGTTGATCATGTTATACATATCAATAAAGCTAGAGCTAGATAGGAAACATCTAACTCATATAAGATTAGAGCCTGTATTATGTCATCTTACTAAGCATCACTCTTATTATAGGAAATGCTATAGGTGCAGTCCATTCAATCTCTTGCTCATAGCTAATATGCTTGGTGATCCTACTAGTATTGTATTAATGAATAGAGTAGATTACAGAATAAGCATTACCCGTAACAAGCTAGATCATGTATCATAGGAATTTTGGTAATTTTATCTTCACAATAATTTTTTTTTTAAAAAAAATACAATACCGTCGCTTAAGCGACGCCTGTAGGTGTCAGTTAAGCGACGCCTGTGTGTTTTAAAAAATACAATACCGTCACTTAAGCGACGCCTATGTCCGGGAGGTGTCTTTTAAGCGACTGGAGGTGTCGGTTAAGCGACGCCTATGTCCGGGAGGTGTCTATTAAGCGACTGGAGGTGTCGGTTAAGTGACGCCTATGTCCGAGAGGTGTCGGTTAAGCGACGCCTATAGGTGTCGGTTAAGCGATGCCTGTAGGTGTAAATGTTTTTAAAAAAATCTCGTCACCGTCGCTTTGTAAGCGTCGGATAATCGACGCTTTACGTTTAACCGACGGTAAACTGATCTGTCGCTTAACTGATGGATTTGAAAGATGTCGAATAACCGACAACACTCCACCAACGCTTAAAAAAAATCAATAGTGTCATACATGCGACAGGGACGTGCCGAAAATCTGACCATACGGCCGTCGGATTTTTGGTCGAAATGTAGTAGTGTATGATGGGGCTGCTTCAAACTTACCTGGATCAGTAACATTTTTGGCCAATGATTTTTCATGATTATTCTTTATGAGAATAGGTTCATCCATATGCGTGGTTCCAGGAACCAAAGATGAAGCATCATCCTCAAGATGGATAATAACTAGCCCAGCATTCTGTTGAGTGGTTGTAGGAACAAAGGCTATAGTAATTGTATTCATGATTCTAGTGACTCTTCATGTACGAATGAACACAAGACCTTTTGCCTCAAAACCCCCTTTGTCACAACAAACCTGCGCTAACTGTTCAAGTTTTCACATGGATTCATCACCAAGTTTTTTAGGATAACATAACTCATAGGGGTTTTCATGATTAACAGCATCAACATCTTCATTTTTTGTCAATCTACCATCCACCTTTGTAGGTGTACTAAAGCATTCGTCAGATAGGGATTAGTCCATGTTTGTCTCAGTATAACAGGGATCGACCTTCTTCATTCCATCATTACTAATACAAGTACCTATAAGTGGACTTGCTTCCTGTAGTTTATTATCCCTTAACTCATTCTTATGAATATCATCAACTTTGGATTTTGCGGAAGCTTTAAACTTCCTACGAGTTTTAGGGGGAGGGTTTCGCCAATACTGTGTTGACCGTAGTTTATTTGCAACCAAAAAATCATCCCAATATTTACAGCTAAGATACAATTGATGTTGTATTAAAATTTTAATCAGACCATGGTGGAACAAACTCCTATTAGAATTGCCTATGGTACTTTGCACTAAATGTGCCATTTTCTTCAGACTTTGCAGTAAGTAAAATGGAATATTGAGCTTACAACCTTTCAATGCTAACATTAATCGTAGATGATAATAATGAAGATGAGAGAATCGGTCATCTCAAGATACATACCTGACTAGGATTTCTTAAAATGCTCGCCATTCTGGTTTTAAAAATTTAACTGAAACCCCAATCTTCAACTTTGCATTGGCAGGTAAGGGTAAAAATAATGACCGACATTTCTCCTTATCAACCTTTTCTCCTTTAAACCAACATTCTCCAGTTTGAGGAAGCTTCGTAGATTCTGCAATCTTATCCTCATCAATTATAAACTTAACATCACCAATCTGAGCTACATTTTCCCTCAAACTCAAAGCAAATTGTTTGGTAACCTCTGCATTATGGCCACTAAAACACTTGAAAAAATGACCCCACCCAATCTTTTCGAATAGTAGAGCAACTTTCTCATTGGCTTTGACCAACTCAGGCCCTGAAATTTCAAATCGGCTGAGAGGAGCCATTGTTTCCTCACTGCAACTCTAGTTATGGGTTGAAACAAATGAAATCATGAAAATCGAAGGGATAGGCACCCAAGTAAAAGGAAGTATGCAAAATGTCAAATCCTCAATTGATTCATACATGACAGAAATGAGAGCCTCAATTTTGGCCATGTTAACCAAATTTGGAAATGATGAGAACAACAACCAGTGTTTTTCTCTATGATAAATGGACAGACTAGCCACGACTAACTGAATTCTTCAGAAAACAATATTTAACTAATCCTTCATATCAGAAATCATTCAATTCAGGGATTATAAATCAAAACATTAATAACACCCAGTCTGGAATGATGGACTCATACAATCCTCATGAGTAGGAATGGCTATTAGTCATTTATGGAATTGAATTCCACTGATACGATTTCATCATTAAACTCACAGCTGTCAATTAAATCGATAGGTGTTAACAATTAAACCAAATCTTCATGCCAATACAAATTCAATCTTTATGCAGTGATCCTTGTAAACAGATGCTATCAATTTAGCCATACGAATCCTGTACCTTAATCATAACTATCAATTGATAATAACCCAGAATTACATGTCGAAGGAAATCGTGTTCATCAACACGATTATGTGGAGTTGTCATAATAATCGATAATGTTTCTAAGGTTTCTGAAATTACAACTAAATAGCCATCACCATTCACACCCAAACCATATATATACATGTGATTTATTTCAAAATACAGTTTTAAATACTTTATGAAATCCTAATCACTTATGTCTCAAAACAAAATGTGATAGGATACAAAGCTCATAAAACTATTATGATTATATTTATGTGACAAATGAAAATTTCAAAATAATATACATACATTTGCACTCTAGCTATTTTATGATATATATGTACAATTTTACAAAGCAATGATATGATATTAAAAGATTGAGTTATATGTGAAATCTAAACCTTAGGTTGAATGAAAATATTTTAATTAATAAATCACGCTTAGTTATAAGGATTTCATAAACTTATGATAATAAATATCTTATTAAAACCAAGTTTTGAACAAATTCAAAATGTAATTTTATTTTAATTCGAAAACTAATTAGCATACTATACCTTAAATTTCCCAAATCAATATATATATAATCGGATGAATTAATAATGATAAAAATGATCATATATAAAATTTACAAGATCGACAGTTGCTAATTTGTCAAATATATGAAAGTGTTTTCATAATTTCTAATACGACTCTTAACTATTCTATAATTGAGAGTACCTTTAGAATCGAAGATTCTGAAGGCACTCTTTTATAATATTTTTTTTTAATTAATCATAGAAGATAGCTGTTCATTTTCATCACAACAAAAAAAATGAAGGGGTTGTTGCTAACTTCCAACAAATGGCGACGACCTGGGCGAACCAGTTATCTCTGCTCATACAGCTTTCAAATGATAATATAAACAAAATCTTAAAATCTATTAAAAACAATAAAAAAATCTCTTTCTGAATAAAAACCATTATTCTAATTTATATTCATAAGTACAATTCAGAGATATCCCATCCTTTAAAATAAAGATCTTGTTAAGGATAAAATCAGAAATATGCTGATCGAAACAAAGTACTTCATAGTAAAAATAATATACACCATCAATATAGGATATAGAAATTTACTTTTCCAAAATTTTTTGAGAATCTGTTCCATAAACATAATAATTTTCTTTTCATTTCTTTTCTTTTTCTTTAAACAATAATTCCGACTGAAGACTACTATCTAGGTATGATATCCCAATGTGATAGTATCATTCAGGAGAACTATCTAGAATAAGCAAGTCCACTTGTAATGAGACCTCTTGTCTCTTGATTATTTAACCAAGAGCCATCACCCTGGTGATCAGAAATGAATTTATCCTAGACAGTACTGATGATCATGATTAGGCCGGCTCATGATGAGACCTATTCTTCAATCAAAATTAATTTTCCCTTATTAAATTTGAAATTTTAATTTTATAAAAATGAGAGATCATTACCCAGCATGGTGACCAAATGGTAATGTCAGTCACTAATATCGCCAGAAAATGAATCAACTGGCTTGTGATGAGACCCCTTATCTCTTGACCTTGCAACCAAGAGTCATTATTAGTTTCCTAATAATGTCATGCTAGTGACATTAATGATCCTGATCAGATCGGCTTATTACTAAGACCTTCCGTCTCTCATTTTAGCATTTTATTGACTGGAACAGATTCTAAAATTTTTTCAAATTGTAAGTAATTTTGAATACTGATAGTGGAGATCCATAAGAGTTTTTCAAAGTATAAGTTTCGAAAAAGACATAAATTAGCTATCCCAACTATTATAATAAAAATAAAAGAGTGAGGAATAATATGAGTAATACTTATAAATAAAATAATGATAGGTTCTTAATAGACTCAAGAAACTTTGATCATCCTAAATGAATTTTGAAGATTTCAGTCTAGTATCATAATTTTTAAACTAATGAACAAACTGGCTTTTTAAAACAGAAGATTTATTTATTTACATTTATCTCTTCAGTTGACATCTCTAAATTAATGACTGATTATATATACAGAAATTTGACAGTTTTTAATGCAAATGAAATATTTGATTAAGAAAATCAGAACTGGTTGCAATAGTGGAATGATGTTTGAAAGTTACATAAGCCTTATGAATTTATCATAATTATTTATTTCTACAAAATATAAACCATTTTATACAAAAATATAAAATTATTTACAAACATCAAACAAATTATATACATTTTAGGGTATAAAATATCAACAGAAATATTTTTTTAGGATCAATCAATTCACTGGGAATGTTTCGAACTATCCTTCTAGTGTTTGCAAATGAAAGGTACTTGGACCTATCTTTTCAGCAATAACAAAGGGACCTAACCAAAGCTTTTGAAACATAGTAAGATCTCCTTTTTCCTCATGAAATTTATTCCGTTTTAAAACTAAGTCTCCCACCTGAAATTCTTGATTGGAACTTGAGGATTGATCAAAACAGGACTTTACAAATTGTTGATGTTTCGTAAAATGATTTTTTGACTTCTCTCTTTCTTCCTCAAGTTTTAACAAAGTATTGATCCTTTTTTCCATTGCTGGAAAATATTCATCTTGAACAGACTGAGCTAACTGTAATGAAGGTAAAAATAAATTTGGTAGTAAAATAGCTTTAGTTCCATAAACCATGAAGAAGGGTGAGTTACCTATTGCAGCTTTAGGAGTTACCGTGTCTTCCCAAAGAGCATTAAATAATTCTATATGCCAATCACGATTGTGAGCTAAAATAGTCCTTATGAGAATTTTCAATATATTTTTGTTTATTGATTCAGCTAAACCATTTCCATGCAAATGATAATTAGCTGAATACCTAACTCTTATTCCCTTCTTTAAGGAAAATTGAGTTAACTCAACCGATGAAAAGTATGAAGCATTATCAAAGACAAGGGAATCTGGAACACCAAATCTTATTATGATAAAGGATTCTAAAAATAATATTACCTGATTGGTGTTTACAACCCTTAATGGAGCAGCTTCTACCCAACGAGTAAAGTAATCAGTTGCAGTTATTATATACTTGTGTTGCATAGAAGAGGGAGGGTTTATTGGTCCTACTATGTCAATACCCCACTACTAAAAAGGTATTTCTATGGGTAGGCCAATAATAGCCAGCTCTAAGAATCTTATGCACAGTAGTTTCTCACCAAAACGACCCCTTGTTGGTCCAGAATGTAACTCCTTCAAAATCACTTCTGTTTCATCTTTGTCCAGGCATCGAATCAATACTCCATCTGAATTTCTCCTAAAAAGGATGTTATCAATTAGTAAATAAGGAGTATATTTCAATCTAAGTGCTCTCCTTTTCGTAGGTTCCAATTAATCTGGAGCAGTTCATGTTTCCAAAAATACTCTTATGTCTATATACCAGGAATCCTATGGTGGAGGATAGAAGTAGATTTCCCTTGTAAGTAAAACCTCATCAATGACATATTTAGAATTATTATTAGGTAGATGAGCAGCTCCAACAACTAGTTTACATAATCCTTGACCTTTGACTATCATTGAAGGTTTAATTTCCAAGTCATATTCCTGAAGGGCCACATCCATGGTGCTCTTTTTTCACCCAAATATTTTTGAACTAACAAATTTTTGACTGAAGGATAAGGAACTATCAATTTTGTTTTAGATTTCAATAAATATGGACGAAAGTGTTTGACAGCTTTAAAAACAGCAAAAGCTTGCTTATCAACTTCATGGAAATTAAGCTCAGCACCTTTAAAATTTGAACTCATACAGGAGATTGGCACTTCATCATTTTGTTGATTTAGTTGGGTTAAAACTGTTGCATATGAGATGTCAGAAGTGAAAGTATACAATATGAATTATTTGTTAAAATTTGGGCTTAAAAGACTAGGAGATTCTGAAATGGCTTCTAAAATTTTCTGAAATGACTGTTTTTCAGTTTGTCCCCAATTAAAAGTAGCATCCTTCTTAATCATTTTCTGCAAAGGACGAATAATTTTAGAGAAATTGGGGATGAATCTCCTAACAAAATTTATTTTACCAAGAAATGATTGCATTTCTTTCTTTCTAGAAGGGTAAGTTATTTTTGAAATGGCTTGGGTTCTTTTGGGATCAATCATGATCCCATGTTTTGAAACCACACAACCTAATAAAATACCTTCTAAGATAGCAAATATTGTTTTCTTAGGATTGAAGGATACTCCAAATTTTCTACATCGTTCAAATACCTTTCTAAGATGATTAATATGATTAGGTCGATATTTAGAATATACAGTAACATCATCTAAATAGACAACTACTGAATGGTTAATTAAGCCTCTAAAGGAAATATCCATTGCCTTTTGAAAAGTTTTCCCAGCATTGATTAACCCAAAGGGCGTCTTTCAGTAGGCATATGTTCCAAATGGAGTTCTAAAAGATGTTTTCAATTGATCATCTGGGGAAACCAATATTTAGTTGTATCCTGAGAAACCATCAAGAAGTGACAGCATCTCAGACCCAGAAACATTTTGAAGAATTTGTTCCATGTAAGGAACTGGGTAATTATCCTTTTTGGAAGACTTGTTAAGATTTCTAAAATCCATACATAATCTAATATCCCCATTTTTCTTCCTAACTGGAACTAGGTTGGCTACCCACTGATTATGTCGGATGGGAAAAATAATCCTGGCAGCTAACAGTTTATTTAATTCCTTCTTAATTGTTGGTTTTAATGACGGGTGATATTTCCTTAGTTTTTGTTGATAAGGTTTTGATTCCTGTTTAATTGGAATTATGTGTTGCATGATTTGTGTGTTGAAGGTTTTCAAATTGTCATATGTCCATGAAAAGACATCCTTAAATTCTTTAAGCAACTTTATAAATACTTTTTTTTTTCTGTGGGAGTGCAATCTATTCCTAGATTTATAGTTTGAGGATTTAGTTTTGTTCCTAAATTTATGCTTTCGTATTTCATTTGAGAGCTATTGGTTTTATAGTTAGGGACAGATCTAAATTTATCTTGAAGATCAAAGAATTTTTCTAATCTTAACAATGAATTAGGGATCAGTTTTACCTTTTCAAAAGTTTTTTCAACTAAACAAAAATCATTTATTACCGAAAAATCCTGTAGATTTTCGTCATGTGTAACTTCATCAATGGATGAATATTTAAAGGTATCATCATTTCTTAGAAAATTCAGCACCTGCACATCATTATCAAACACACGCCAGTTAAAAATATTATCTGGTATAGAAGGCCTAAAAATCAATTCAACTGAAAATAAATCTGGCGTAAGATTTTCTGATGGGATTAATTTTGATGCTACATTCACTAATAAATCTACTTCTTGATTTTGAGCTATTGGAATTGAAATTATGTTAAATGCATCAAAATGTGAAATGAGATTCCATACCTCTTGCTGATAATTTTGTAAATGTTTGAAAAGGCAGCGAATAGAATTACTGACCTGTCTGACAATGATTTCGGAATCACCATATGCAATTAACACTTTGATATCCAAATCAATTGTTTTTTTCAAACCCTGTATTAGAGCTTCATATTCCATAGTATTGTTTGTACAATTAAATTCCAACCTACAAGATATACATGTTTTATTTCCCTGAGGGTCTATTAGCAGGAAACCAGCTCTAGCTCCTTCTTTAGATTTCACACCATCAAAATATAAAGTCCAAGTATAACTATTAACAACTACTTTAGT
Source organism: Pseudotsuga menziesii (assembly GCA_001517045.1). Taxonomy (NCBI): domain Eukaryota; kingdom Viridiplantae; phylum Streptophyta; class Pinopsida; order Pinales; family Pinaceae; genus Pseudotsuga; species Pseudotsuga menziesii. The sequence goes on from LPNX011216936.1 coordinate 318,362, forward strand.
TTCTATAATATTTACAATATTAGGATTATCTACATCATTAATAATTTCCTTGAATGAAGAGTCAAGAGAAATAGATGTCACATTAATAATTTTAGATTGTTGTTCATTTTTAGAAAAAAAAATAAAAATTCAGCTTTAAAATTACCAAATCCTAGTTCGTACATGTAATTCCCCATAATGGAGTCTGAAAATAAAACTGGTTCGCTAGGATCATGTAATTCTGTCACAGTATGTTTCATATATATTTCTCTGTTTATCTTTATTTGATTTGACTTTCCATTCTTAGGTAACCATAATGTTAACCAATCTATGGCAAAAAATCCATTCAATTGTTGAGACCAATCTCTGCTTAAAAATAGCCCATACGCATCAGGAATATCTGCAACCACAATATCTATAATTGAAAAACTGAAGGGTTACAAGCAATCCTGACTAAAACATCTTTCATATCTCCTACAACCCTTACATTTGTTCTATCCAATTGAGTTATTTGTGAATTTGATGGAGCATATTTTCCATTCAACCTTTTTCATACAAATAAAGGCATCACATTGGAAGATGCTCTGGAATCAACCATCTAATTATGAACGTTCCTATTGAAAATCTCAAAGGTAAGTAAGAATGGAGGCGTGGTTGATTTAGAATTCTTCCCTATTAGCAAGGATTTGTCAGCCGTTGGTTTTCCTTTATCAGTTGAGGTTCCATCATTATTTGAATTATTTGCAACAACATTTTGTTTCGCATTAGGAATTATTGAACTCATGGCAGGATTTATAACATGACTATTAGGCATTGGGTAAATTTGAAGAAGATCATACATACTGATGTTTGCATGTGTATTCTTTAAATCTTTAATTATATCATATTGTAAATCCAATTTTGGAACATTTTGAATGGGCTGAGTAATTTTTGTTGGTTGAGTCTGCTTGCCAGATTGAGTCTATTTATTAGGTTGTGAATTATTGTTATCATTACTTAGGGTAGAACTCGATGAAGCTCCAGGAGTGTTTGTGAATGTTCTTCTATGAGTATTGTAGGCATTTTAACCTGCAAGAGGACTTTCACTTTCATATTCTTTTACAAGACTATCCCAGAAATGACCGTTAACATGTTGGGGTTCTTCCAATTCTTCATCATTTTTTGATTCCTCTTCCTCTTCATTTTCAGTTATTTCTTGATTCGAAGGAGTCTTTGATATGGATAAAATAGCTCGAATAGTATTAAAAATTTCTTCAGTTACTGCTACATCAGGAAGTGTATTTGTTTTATTATTTGTATTCGGATTTTGTCTAAACTAATTTCAGAAGTATCCTCTAGAAGAAGAATCTTCAGAATTGGTTTTCTTTAATCCTACAACTTCATTGGTTAATGCTCGAATAGCATTATGTAGTTGTTCTACATCAAATGCTTTATCTTTTTCAATCTTCCTACGAGGGAAATCATATTTCCCACTTCTATCTAGTTCATGGGACATAGAATCCTTCTCGACTTTAATGGATTCCTCAAAATTTTCTACCAAAGTTGTTTTGCCAGCTCTCTTAACAAACATCTCAGTATATTTCACTAAAGCTGAAGTATAGTTTTCAATAATTATATCCTCGAGTGGTTGAGAATAAACCGGAATTTTAATTTTTAATGTAAGAAACCTCTAGTTAAAATCTTTAATTCTTTCTTTAGGTTCCATTTTAATCTGAGATAACTCTAGGGCTAAAAGAGCAAGTTTTTTATCCTCCTCGAATTTATCTAAGAAATCTTTATTAAATTCACCCCAATTTGTAATTGATCCTTGAACTAACGAAAAGTACCAAGTAGAGGCTCTTCCCTCAAAAGTTAAAGGGAATCACCGACAAACCACATATTCATGTTGAACATTCATGGTTTGAACAGCTAACATGAATTTGTCTACAGGAACCTCTATAGGTTCTTTGTTATCTGGATTAAACTTAGGAAGAAGTTTATCTAAGTGTTTAGGCAAAGGATGTTGTACACCAGGCATAGATATAGCAGTTGTTCTCAACCAAGGGATTTGTGTATTAGTTGGAGGATTAGGTGGAGGATTAGCTCCTTCTCCCATAGGTATGTTTCTCACCATAAGACTTCTCTCAGAATCTAAAGAACTCCCTGAATTGGATGGCCTTGGACTATTGGGTGGTGATTCTGGAGGAGAAGGTGGTTGATCAAAACCGCCTACTGAAGTCAATATTCTAGCAGTATTTGTTTGAGTAATTTATCTCTGATGACTTCTAACTTTATAACATGGAGTGCTATTAGATTCTACCAAATCTTGAGTAACTATGTTCAATTGTGGATTATGTCTTTGTTGCCTAGGTAGACCATAATCTATTGGAGTTACACCAAGTTGATTAGCATATGCTCTTGTTAGAATATGTCGTGATTCTTCTAGAGTTTGAGTACTTTGTTCAGGAGTAAATGGGGATGTGATATGATCAAGTTCAAGGATGCTCCAAATAGTTTCAATGAATGGTGATCTGTTGACTTCTGGAGGTTGTTGACCGGTTGAAGTTTTATCATTAGTTCTACCTGCCATTAATCATTAGCAGGCCCTCCTTCTAGCACCATTTGTTGGCCTTATTTTCTGACCTAGGCCAACTAAGGAGATTAAGCCCACACAAGTAGCTTAAAGCAGCTTTTGGTACATTTGGGATGGCAAAATCTCGTAGGTTATGGTCCTACTACCAACTGAATTTTTCTCTAAAGGAGAAACTAAAATTTAGTGAAAATTTATCCTAATCTAATTTCTATCTAAATAAACCCTAAAATTAGCTTTCTAAAACCTAAGTTATCCTAAAATTGCTTTCCTAATGAAAGTCTTCGATTTTTTAGGATTTTGTTTCGAATATTCAAAATTAAAAAAAAAAACTATTATAACTATTATGAAATTAACCTAATCCTATTTAACAAACGTTAAATGTAAACTACACTAAAATAATACCAACTAAATTATTCTATCCCAGCTGAGAGCAATTTAAATACTATATTGATTATCAATTAATATTTTAAGTAAACAGAAAGATAAATGGGTAAGATTTAAATGAAAATATTTAAATCATTAACACTAAATCATTCTGCTATATATTTACCATAACAGAAAATTTAAAATAGACAAGTACTTTAAACTTTTTGGAATGTTTTATTAATTAACAATTAATAACCAACACTAAATATCTAAATAAAGATAATGTTTATGATGAAAAAATTTCCATAATACAAATGAAATCAAAACAAACATAAATATGTATATTATTAAGTTTCAAAATTTCAATAAAAATATTGATTAATTCAATTATAATAACATACTCATTCAAATAGCAATATTGTGTCGACAGAGTGTAATATTAGATAATGAATACAATCATAACCAAGTATAACTAGAAGATGATATATTGAAATATTTTTAAAAGTATTCAAAAATAGTACCGAACAGTAATACCAGTCTGAGAATTTCCAGTCACACTCCTCCTCCGAAGATAAAACCCCAGTAAAGAGATAAAACTAGTACTGAAATGATATTTCAATGATGTTTTTCTTCAATTTAATTACCATATTAATTATCAATTAATATTTTAAGTAAACAGAAAGATAAATGGGTAAGATTTAAATGAAAATATTTAAATCATTAACACTAAATCATTCTGCTCTTTATTTACCATAACAGAAAATTTAAAATAAAAAACCACTTTAAACTTTTTGGAATGTTTTGTTAATTAACAATTAATAACCAACACTAAATATCTAAATAAAGATAATGTTCATGATGAAAAAATTGCCATAATACAAATGAAATCAAAACAAACATAAATATGTATATTATTATGTTTCGAATTTTCAATAAAAATATTGATTAATTCAATTATAATAACATACTCATTCAAATAGCAATATTGTGTCAACAGAGTGTAATATTAGATAATGAATACAATCATAACCAAGTATAACTAGAAGATGATATATTGAAATATTTTTAAAAGTATTCAAAAATAGTACCGAACAATAATACCAGTCTGAGAATTTCCAGTCACACTCCTCCTCTGAAGATAAAACCCCAGTAAAGAGATAAAACTAGTACTGAAATGATATTTCAATGATGTTTTTCTTCCTATACTCCATCCCTAATTACATTGAAATTACTAGTTTATATAACCCCACTAGTCTTTCATTTCAGTTCTTAATAAGTGCTATAATCAATAGCATAGGAGTCTTATCCCTATTTAAGTGCATCGAATCTCTTCAAAAAGACACCTGTCACAAGTATTACTATGGGATAAAAATTGTCAATAAAATGACTAACCTGTATTATCAACTGATTCATGGGGATTGCCATATTCATGACCATATTGAAACTCCAATCTTTCCAGAAGCATCAACGTATTCCAACTGTGATCTGAAACATCTTGTGTTTTTTGAGGATAGCGATACCATGTACACCTGTACAAATGAAAATAAAAATCTTATTAAAACCTTGTTAACATAAATAACTATAAAACAAACAAATTATATGCATGCCTGCAAAATCTATGATTTTGCAGGTATGCTCTTAAAAAATTGTATTACCTGTCAAAAGAGAGATAAACCAAATAACTAAAATAGAAACAACATCAAGCTCTATTTTTTAGATTGATTACTCTTCTGGCTTCAAAAATTTTAGCTTTAATCCTGATGATTATTAGCTTTTGTCGATCTACTTGCGCAAGCAAGTGCTGGTTTGTATCTATCATTGATTTTTTGGTTTTGTTGTATTGATTATTCTTCAGGTTCATGTCTTTCCATCTATTAACCCAATTTATTAATTATACCCTGAATGTTTTATTTTCTTCCTCTTTTAAGGCTGTGTTTGCTTGACAGTCTTTTAATTCGTTTTTCAATTCAACAATTTTGGTTTCGTATACTCTGTCAAGGACCTATTGGAGGGTTTCTTCTTCCTTGTCACAACATGAATCATCTGATCGAGAAGAATCAATATTATTCACATCTTGAGCCAGTGATGGAATTCTCATAAACGATGGCTCAGGGCCAGAACCACAAGCATCCATACATGATGGGGATGCTTCAAACTTACTTAGCTCAGTAATATTTTTGGCCAATGATTTTTCACGATTATTCTTTATGAGAATAGGTTCATCCATATGCATGGTTTTGGGAACCAAAGATGAAACATCATCCTCAAGATGGACAATAACTGGCCAAGCATTCTATTGAGTGGTTGCAGGAATAGAGGCTGTAGTGATTGTATTCATGCTTCTAGTGAATCTTCGTGTACGAATGAACACAAGACCTTTTGTCTCAAAACCCCCTTTTGTCACAACAAACCTACACTAAATGTTCAAGTTTTCGCATGGATTAATCACCAAGTTTTTTAGGAAAACATAACTCAGAGGGGTTTTCATGATTAACAACATCAACATCTTCATTTTTTGTCAATCTACCATCCACCTTTGTAGGTGCACTAAATAATTTGTCAGATAGGGATTGGTCCATGTTTGTCTCAGCATAACAAGGATCGACCTTCTTGATTCCATCATTACTAATACAAGTACCTATAAGTAGACTTGCTTCTTGTAGTTTATTATCCCTTAACTCATCCTTATGAATATCATTAAATTCGGATTTTGCTGGAGCTTTACGCTTCCTACGAGTTTTAGGGGGCGGGTTTGGCCAATACTATGTTGACCCTAGTTTATTTTCAACCAAAAACTCATCCCAAGACTTGCAGCGAAGAGACAACTGATGCTGTATTAAAATTTTAATCAGACCATGGTGGAATGGACTCCGATTAGAATTTCCTATGGTACCTTGCACTGAATGCGCCATTTTCTTCAGACTTTGCAGTAATTAAAATGGAATATTGAGATTACAACCTTTCAATGCTAACAACAATCGCAGATGATAATAATGCAGATGAGAGAATCAACAATCAAAAGATACATACCTGACTAGGATTTCATAAAATGTTTGCCATTCTGGTTTTAAAAATTTAATAGAAACCCCAATATTCAACTTTACATTGGTAGGTAAGGGTAACAATAATGATCGACATTTCTTCTTATCAACCTTTCCTCCTTTAAACCAATGTTCCCTAGTTTGAGGAAGCTTCATAGCTTCTACAATCTTATCCTCATCAATTATAAACTTAACATCTTCAATCTGAGCTACATTTTCCCTCAAACTCATAGAAATTTGTTTGGTAACCTCTGCATTATGGCCACTAAAACACTTGAAAAACTGACCCCACCCAATATTTTCAAATAGTAGAGCAACTTTCTCATCGGCTTCGACCAGCTCAGGCCTTGAAATTTCAAATCAGCTGAGAGGAGCCATTGTTTCCTCACTGCAACTCTGGTTATGGGTTGAAACAAATGAAGTCGTGAAAATCGAAGGGATGGGCACCCATGTAAAAGCCATTATGTGAAATGTCAAATCCTCAATTGATTCATACGTGACAGAAACGAGAGCCTCAATTTTTTCCATGTTAACCAAATTTGGAAATGATCAGAACAACAACCAGTGTTTTTCGCTATGATAAATGGATAGACTAGCCACGACTAACTAAATTCTTCAGAAAACAGTGTCTAGCTAATCCTTCATATCAGAAATCATTCAATTAAGGGATTATAAATCAAAACATTAATAACACCCAGTCTGGAATGATGGACACATAAAATCATCATGAGTAGGAATGGTTATCAGTCATTTATGGAATTGAATTCCACTGATACGATTCCATCATTAAACTCACAGTTGTTAATTAAATCAATAGGCGTTAACAATTAAACCAAATCCTCATGCCAATACGAATTCAATCTTTATGTAGTGATCCTTGTAAACAGATGTTATCAATTTAACCATACAAATCCTGTACCTTAATCATAACTATCAATTGATAATAACCTAGAATTACACATGGAAGGCAATCATGTTCATCAATAGGATGATGTGGAGTTGTCATAATAATCCATAATGTTCCTAAGGTTTCTGAAATTACAACGAAATAGCCATCACCATTCACACCCAAACCATATATATACATGTAATTTATTTCAAAATACAGTTTTAAATACTTTATGAATTCCTAATGTCTTATGTCTCAAAACAAAATGTGATAGGATACAAAGCTCATAAAACTATTATGATTATATTTATGTGACAAATGAAAATTTTGAAATAATATACATACGTTTGCACTCTAGCTATTTTATGATATATATGTACAATTTTACAAAGCAATGATATGATATTAAAAGATTGAGTTATATGTGAAATCTAAACCTTAGGTTTAATGAAAATATTTTAATTAATAAATCACCCTTAGTTATAAGGATTTCATAAACTTATGATAATCAATATCTTATTAACACCAAGTTTGAAACAAATTCAAAATGTAATTTTATTTTAATTCGAAAACTAATTATCATACTATACCTTAAATTTCCTAAATCAATATATATAATCAGATGAATTAATAATGATAAAATTGATCATATATAAAATTTACAAGATCGACAGCTCCTAATTTGTCAATTTTACTAAAGTGTTTTGATAATTTCTAATACGACTCTTAACTCTTCTATAATTGAGAGTACCTTCAGAATTGAAGATTCTGAAGGCACTCTTTTATAATCTTTTTTTTTTAAATTAATCATAGAAGAGAACTGTTCATTTTCATCACAACAGAAAAAATGAAGGGGTTGTTGCTGACTGCCAACAGGATCATAATGAGGTAAGGGGTTGAGGAGAAGGGATGAGTTGAAAACACAGAGGAAGGGAGTATGAGAGAGAGAGAGAGAGAGAGAGAGAGAGAGAGAGAGAGAGAGAGAGAGAATTATTCCATAGAGAGTGTGAGATAGAATAATATAGAGAGGGAGGAGGGGGAGTGAGGGAGGGATGCATATAGAGTGAAGGAAAGAGATAGTGAGGGAGGGATAAAAGGAGTGTGTTTATGTGTGTATCATAGGAGGGGGGGATACACATAAGGAGAGACATGGAGAGGGACACACATGTATAGGTAAATTTAGATAGAGGGAGAGAGAGAGATATGGTGTCAAAGATAGAGGGTGTAGGGGTGAGCGATGGAGAGAGAGGGAGGTTGTGAGAGAGAGAAGCTTGGAGATGGACGGTGAAAAGAGATAGGGAGGGAGGGATACAAGTTGAGATAAATATAGGTTATGGGAGAGGGATAGAGGCACAAAGGGATACCAATTAAGGGATAAGGGAGGGAGAGAGTGAAATATGGAGGAATACTTATAGAGGTAAATAGAAGGTGGATATAGAGGCAAAGATAGAGGGAGTTTGTGAGAGAGGGGGGGACACACACACATAGATATTCTATGGGAGAGAGAGGGGGAGGGGTGAGAAATAGAGAGAGACTGATCGAATGGAGTGTAAAAACAATAGATCAATGCTATGAGAAATTATTCTAAGAAGAAGCACAGGAAAAATATCTTGCTACTAAGAATTCTCACAAGCATACACAGGAAAAATAGAGAGAAGAAAAGAGACTGAATGACATGAATGAAAAGATGAATATTGGTGTGTATCCTTCCATTGAATAATGATGAATAATAGTTTACATAAATAGTACATCCCTAATAGGAAAATCTAATTGTATGAAGAGAACTCATAAATTTCAAAAAGCCCGACTTACCAAAATATAGCAAAACCCCATATGTGGCTAAAGCACTTCAAAAATATATCAAGGACCTCACAAATTGGAAAAATCATGTGTGATTTGTCAAGGAGATGGAAAAAACATGATAATCCTAGAAAATGGATAGAAAGTCATGAAGGATGGGTTGGAAACAAAGGGACCCAGTTTCCTAGTTGACTAGCTTTACCTTATCCACAGAAAAGCAGGATCAAGCATAATAAAGCATAATCTATTGTAAATATTTGTATACTAATTATGGATGGTCAAAATATCATCAACATCAACCAAAAATAATAAATAAATAATTCCTGGGATATAGATGGCATGTATTGACTTTAAGGTGCAAGTGGATGCCAACTAATTAAGCTAGTGGGTGAATAATTAATCAAATAATGATTAATTATTTTATCCTATGTTTTGAGTGGGTTTAATATATTCCATAACCCCCCTATAAGTCTGAATTTATGATGGTATGTCAAAAACATTGATGCATATAGGTCCCAGAAACAAGGCTATGGTCACCGTTTAACAATTATTATGTCCATAAAAGTGAGGAAAGAGGAAAAACCAGATGGGAAAAATCCTCCCTCAAGATAGGAAAAGGCACAAAATTTGAAATATGTCCTCAACATATCTTCATATTCACTTGAATGATCTGAATGAACTGCTTCTAGATGAAATACTTGTTGAAGAAATCATGAACTCCATGATAATGCACTAGAGTGTAGAACCTGCAATAAGGATGAGGAGAGACTCTTTGTATCTCATCAACTGATGAAGTAGGAGCATTATCTGAATACTTCTTCCTGCTGTCAAACCTCCATATAGAAACATAATATGAAATGGAAAATAGATATGTGCATACTCCTTTCCAAATATTAAAAAAATTAACACAATTTATTTGGCACCCAATTCCTCGAATAGCTGCAAAATTGTGATGTGAATCACATGTCAATATTCCATAATGATGTAGCACCTTTCCAGATCTGATATGAGGCTGATAAAACTTTGATATATCAGAAATATTAGCATATGTAACAGAAAGGACAAAGGATTCAATGGCTCCTTGAGGATATAGGGCTAGACTAGGAAAACTTATAGGTGTAAACATATGAATGATGGATGGTGCTGTGAATTAAAGTTTCCTATGGCTAGGTTTTAAGAGGTGATTAACATACTGGGATTGAAAGAGAGATGCATACAGTTCTGCAAGTATATGTAAGCAAATTTCAGAGATTAGAATGGTTCATACCTTAGCCAAGTGAAGCTTGATCCAAGCATCTCTTCAATCCTCTTCTTGCTCCTCTCGCTCCTCTTGCTCGGAGAGACCCGCAAAATGACTTATACCTTCCTCAAACCATTATGATCACATATAAAGCAATGATAATCAAATAAACATGAAATAATGATCTGACTAACATTATCATATGATCATAAACAGAGATTCAATCACATATTGAACAATTATTTGAGAAGAAGAAGGACATCACATATTTATTAATCATGAAATGAAGTACAAATATACCTTCTCTTCAAGCTGGGAACCTCAAAAAACCTTGATATGGTTTTGTTGCTTCTCTCCTCCAAGGAACTCAGCGTCCAAGCTCTGTAACACAAGGAGATAGCTTCTAGCACAAAGGTGCAGGCAAAGAAATTTCCAATTCCTCTAGCATAACTATGAAAAGATTCAAGTCTCCTATAATGGAACTCTTTACCTCTATTTATATGCTTCTGAAGAGATAGGGTTGAAGAAAAATTAGTTACAACTGAAGGAGTTAGTTGCATAACTAACCAAACTACCCAAACTTCGAAAAATGTATTTTTCACATGAATACGCGAGTTGCAGAGACATCCGTCATGTATGAAAGAGGTACATGTAGGTTGCAATGTAGATAGTCATGTATTCAAGGAATATGTGAGTATTATATATAACAAGTCGTGTACAATACGGGGGTTTCCTTAAGGAAACTCACATATACATAAAAAAAACTCATTTTTAGGGTACTTATATGCATTTTAAGACTTTTGTGTCTTCTAGAAAGTTTTATGTAACTGAAATATATTTCCAACAGTGCAAAGATAAGGTCAAACAGAGTTATAGAACTTCAAATGTGGGTCCTCAAAGTTGGGTGTTTTTTCTGTGACTTTCATGAAGTGTCGTCATGGAAGTGTCGACATGCAACGAAATCATGGGAAAGTGGTCACAGGTAGAGATGCGTCATTTTGAGATATAACATATTCCCCCTAACATATGATGTTAGAGGGGAAGAAAATAGTGGAAATACATTATAAAGGAAACAAATGAGTATGGAGAGAGCAGAGAATCCAAGATCAAAAGGCTCAAACAAAGGTACCTAAAAGAGAGATAAATGTTAGACAAAAATGATCTTTGGGACATACAAGTCCATATACAAAACACCGCCATAAATAAACAGTCGGATACAACATATGTATAACTGATGAAACTATCATGGTCGCTCAATATGCAAAAAGGTGCCATATCAAATATAAAGGATTCATGGCCACAAATGAACAAGGTGGATCTATGCTCAATAATCGATCCTAGCAAAAAAAATACAAGGTAGATCTATGTCTCATCAAAATGTCATATGAAGTGTAACAAGGTCTTGCACAGCTTGGGAAATAGCAAAATATGATGATGCTACTGTCAGCCCAATGTCTTCAATCCAAACTGCCCAGAAAGGTACAAATCCTAACCATGAAAATAATAGAGCTAAATTCAAATATGGAGGAAGTTGTTTGATTACCGTTCAATGATGAGAACCGTTAACAAACACGAGCGAAACCACCATTAATGAAAATGGTCCCCAAGGTACCTAGTACATTCTAACAAGTGTGAATACAAGGACTTGAAGTAGAACACTTAAAGAATCCATCGAGTAGGAGACATTAAGTTATTCTCACTACCCAATAGCGAGGAAAATTGCCACCGATGACTACAATCCCCAAGGTACTATCATAAAACTGTAAATCTCATTCCCAAAGCAAGAGGTGTTGTAGTCGATAGGAAGAGATCCATTGGAAGGAAGGAATTAAGGCATCCTTCATCATCCAACATGAGGTAAGTCAAAGACTAATTGGATCTGGAACTAGTACATAATTTCACGACAATGACCACCGAAGACATGATGTAATGAACTGAAACCAAGGAATCGCCAACACAAAAGGTCAAGGAAACTACAGAATGGATAACAAAGGTTTACTCTTTAAACAATGAGAATGACACGAAAGTGACTTAGGCATATTTTGACACAAAAAAGACCAACGAAAAAATATGCAATGTAGGAAACATTGATAGATTCCCTATATAATTGGCAAAGAAACCAGCCAGAGGAGTAAAAAAATCTGAATCGGGATAAGTTCAAAATACTAGGACCCAACTATTGATATACATAAAACTAGTGCGTTTTTCAAGGAAACAAGACTTGCTGCCATGATGTAAAATACATGTGAATAAACTTCCCTTCCCCTCTTTCTTGTAAAGGTTTAACAAGTGCAAGAAACCAAATTCGGGACCTTCTTCATTTTTGGCAAGCTCGAAGAAGAGACAAAAGAATGCTTGATAAAGCACTTATTCATGGATTTTACAAGCCCAAATTAGCAAATGCTTGATGGTGTTTTCGTAGTTTAGAGAGTCTAAAAATCCAAAGAAGACTCTAGGGGGACCTTTTTCGTCCAATTTAGTCTCCTGAGGCCGAAAAAGTATAAAACAAACTAGAAAATAACTCTCTTAGCTTCCAAAGAAGTAAGGTGCACCTTTTTCGTAGTTAATCGGGGAGGTTTGAAAAAGGTTAAATTACCACCTACCCAATGCTATTTCAAAAGCAGCATATAGCCTGAGTTTTACGAGTGTAAGGAAGGCACGATCACTCTGAAATATCCATTTGAGTACGACAAATGGGGCTTACAATAGGAAAATCGATGATTTGTTCTTTATGGTTTAATGATCATGACAAATACATAAAGTCCACTCAAAATATTTTTCACTTTTGGATCCAAAGCACGAAAAAGAGAAAACAAACCACAAAATAACTCTCTTAGCTTCCAAAGAAATAACGCACCCCTTTTTCATACTTAGTCGGGGTGGTCCAGAAAATGTTAAATTACCACCTACTTAACGCTCTTTCAAAAGAACCATATAGCCTGAGTTTTACGAGTGTAAGGAAGGAAATATCACTCCGAAAGATCCATATGAGTATGACAAATGGGGCTTACAACAGTAAACTCGATGCTTTGTTCTTTATGGTTTAACGAGCATGACAAATACATAAATTACACTTGAAATCTTTTTCATTTTCGGATCCAGAGCATGAAAAAGTATAAAACAAACCACAAAATAACTCTCTTAGCTTCCAAAGAAGTAAAGTGCACCTTTTTCGTACTTAGTCAGGGAGGTCCAAAAAAGGTTAACTTACCACCTACCCAACGCTCTTTCAAAAGTAACATATAGCCTGAGTTTTCCGAGTGTAAGGAAGGAAATATCACTCCAAAAGATCCATTTGAGTATGGCAAATGGGGCTTAGAACAGTAAACTTGATGCTTCGTTATTTATGGTTTAATGAGCATGACAAATACATAAATTACACTTGAAATATTTTTCATTTTTGGATCCAAAGCACGAAAAAGAGAAAACTAATGTCATACCAGGGGTTCCTTTTCCGTAAATTTAGTCCCTCAGGTCTGAAAAAGTGATAAACCTATGCCTGAGAATACTCTTCTCAATTACGAAGAAAAGAGAGTGTTCCTCTCTCATATTATACCACATGGTCCAAGAAAGTGATAATCTACCACTAATGTGGATGCCCATTCACATATTCTTAACGAGCCTGAATGGAGAAGTTTACTCGAAATTCAAGTCTATTTTGAGGAGTCAGACCTGGGCCTAAATAAACTCAATATATTTCGCGTGAAGTTTTAATGAGTGTGGAAAATTCAACTCACAGCCTCCTTACTATTTTTAACGAGCTCAAAGGAGAGCAAAAAGAATGCTTTGAATGTGAGGAGACGAGTGTCATAGGTAGGTGAAACTAGTTCCAAGCGCAAGGAAAAAACCTATGCATAATGCAAGGAAAGAGAGCAAGATAATGCCACTCGAGGAATGTCTCCTCAAGGTAAAAGGTGTCAAGTTGCAAGGGAAAAATGATACAAGGCTTGGTGAATATGAGAACAAATATGAGGGATTTTACAACGAGCTAAAAGTGTAGAATTTGGCATCAGGCTCATATGCGCGAGCAGGGCACATGCAAATGCAGTTACAGCTTGAAAAACAAGACAACGCCAGTAAACAGTTGTGAATCCAACTAAGAATCTTGTCTCCAAGAAACAACAACATCAAGATCATATTCATAAGAAAATTTCTGATGTAGGTCACTTTGGCAAAAACACATGCGACTTTGCTATCTTCTACAAAAGGAAAAGTCAAGGAAGAATCGACCGAAGAATATTATATAGAACCAAGGCTAAAGGGTTTATATTCAATAAGATCAACCTCAGAAGAAGAGTAAAAATAAACAACGGAGATAGAGTCTGCATGAACAAAATCAGTGTCACGGGAGTTGAAAAATTCATAAGAAAAATAAAACTCATCAGGATCACTGACTTGATGTTCAAAGGGAGAGTTTGAAGACTCAAAAATACCAACATAAGAAGACCGATCCATGCGAAGATTAGTATTACTAAGAAAATCAGGGTTATACTTAGTCACAACTAAACCAACATCCAAAAGAAGGTCAAACTGTATCAAAGACTCTAGGAAGACTTCATCTGAAGGAATGTTATTATCTGATATAGGACACATGTCTAAACTTTCAAATGGATTGACAGAGTGGAGAGACAGCTCCATGGTATGTATAGGATAAATCACTTGGTCAACTGCTGGGACCAAGTCCCAAGAAGGTAAGCATGAAAATAGAGGCTTCTTCTCAATAGTAATTGAACGAAAAGGACATGAGGCCACATAGCTCACCCGTGGTGGGGTAGTGTCTCTAGAAACACTCGAAATGAATAAAGGAAAAACTGGTCTCTAGTTGGGTTAGGAGATAGATCCAAAATATCTGACTGATTGATAGTGATAATTTCTTCACCATGATTAAAGTACATCACACGAAAGAAATTTGACACCATAGCTTGCATGGCATACACATAATCAAGTTTGAGGATCATACTGAAGTCCAATGGGTCTTCTATCACCATGAAGTCAACTAAAATGGTCTTCACACCCAAAGTAATAGGTGATTGAGCAAGAATTACCAAGGCTATACTAGTTCTTTTATCAAATGCTAGTAACTGACTAGCAGTCGACACAAGGCTGGGAGATCCCATGCCTCGCCAAGCAATAGTAGAAAAGATACTAACTGAGGCTTGTTCATCAGCAATACAATAAGAAATCATGTATGGTTCAAATTTGACCTTTATCTAGAAAGGTGCATTAGAATGAAGGCGCAACTCAACTACACTATCCCAATCAAAGGAAACAATCTGAGAGCTTGGTGCGGGTTGATCTAAAGTGCGTTCAGTGCCCCCTTGTTTAGTAAGTTGTGAACTGATAGTGAAGAAAATGTGACTAGATAACACTTCACTCTTCAAGGGAAGAGTGGGATTGATCGATAATGGAATCTATTCAACTGTGTCATGAAATTCACTCTCTGAAGGGAGAGTGGGACTAACCAAATATGACATTGGTTCAATCACATTAGGATCAGTCTCCAAAAGAAGAGTGGGATTAACCAAATCCAAGATTGGTTCAACCACTTTATCAACCAAAGGTTGAGTAGGTTGTTGAGAAACTATAGGAAATTCTTGAGTCTTGAATCACACTCTTCGCACCTTTACGATAGCAGGGCACTGGTGAGTAGGATGATCCCCCTCACATAGCTTACAAGGGAACTTAAGTTTGCACTTCAAAAGAATAGTTTTCTCAACAGTTTCAACATGACTAGCAGTGGCTGACTATTTTCTCTCAGCATGAACTATAGAGGCTGATAGCTTTCCCCTAGCATTTCCACCATAGGCTGGGTGACTAGGTTGAACTTGACTAAGAGAGGTTGGTTTTTGAAAAAATTCAGAATGTTAAAAAATGGGAGGACTATGAAGCCAAACTCTTCGTACCTCTGAAATGGAAAGATATTTATAAGTAAGGTGTTTTCCCTCGCAAATATTACAAGGAAACTTGGGCTTTTGTTTTGAACAATTATTCTTTTCAACAGTGTCAACATGACTCACAGTGGCTGATGGATTGTCTTTAGCATGAACCACATAGGATGAGAGACTGCCCCCAGCATGACCTGTAGAGGATGAGAGACTGGGTCCAACATGACCTTCAGAGGTTGGATGGGCACCACCAACTTGAAGAATAGAGGATGAATGGTTAGGATCAACATGATTTACAGCAGTTGAGTGTGTTCCCCCAACATGGGTGGATGGATCCAACATGACTTGCAGAGGTTGGATGGGGAGGATTAACTTGAGCATCAAAGGTTGAATGGGTACCATCAATATGTACTATAGAGGCTGAGTGACTGGATCCAACATGCCTTGGAAAGGTTGGAAGGATCCCAACAACATCATCAATAGAGGCTGAATGGTGAAGATCAACTTGACTTGAAAAGGTTGAGTGCTTAGATCCAACATGGCCTGCAGAGGTTGGAGAGGTTCCCATAGCATGAATTGCAGAGGCTGAGTGGTGAGGTTCAAATTGACTTAGAGAGGTTGAATGGGTTCCCCTTTGCTTATGTGCCTTCTTCCTATTCCTCCTTCTTTTACTCCTTTTAGACTATTGGTTACTAGTATAAGTGCTTTCACCGCATGAGGTAGAATGAGGAGGAGAATCAACTACAAATGAAGGGGAAGCAATGTTTTGATGCCCTTGATATACGGATCTTAATTAAGAATCATCAAGATAATTCATGATATTTGGAGTAAAAAACAAACACACTGATATCCCTAGGGTGAATCTAGGAAGATTTAGGGTGGCCATCAAAGGAACACCAACATTCCCTATGCGAGGAATAGTACAAGGAGTTCCTAGCATGGGGATCTCTTGGTTGGTTTTCAAAGGTGTGTTAGTCATAGCTTAAAACAAGGAGACAAATTGTGAGTTTGATAGAGAAACAAAAGTACAAAGCACACACCTAAAGGAAAACTAAGTACAGAAAAAACACACAACACTCACTAAAAATTCCTAAAGCAAAACAGACAAATATGTATAACATATGCTTTCCAAAATAATGTTGAGAGACAGTAACTCAGAGTCCCTCTATATATTCTTAGGCACAAGCGGATGAATCACCAACCGCCCTCCCACACCTCCTACTGGGGTTACCTTCCAAGCTCGTCCAAGGTCAACCAAAAATAGCCTTCTGATGTACCTCTAAATGAACCCTAGATGCCAAAAGAAACTAAGGGCTTTTGGAACTATACAGACAGTCTGGGGGGATAGTTGCAATACTAGTTCGTACACATGGGCAAGGTGGCAAAGCCCGTAACCCTGTTAACTCAAGCACTGCACGGAGCCTAAAGGGTGGTATTGACAGAAGTCCCCATATGCGGAAAAACCTTGGTCTACGATTTGACAAGGAATCAGAGGGTTATATCCTTAGTCCAAGTCTTCACATGGACTCATGCCGCAACTCCCATTTGAGAGGATATTCTCAGATACAATCAACATAGAAGAGGATTTACCTAGTGATTGGCCAACTACATCTGAATTTAAACACTTGTGGAGAGTTGAAACTCCATAATCCACAAGTCTATCCTAAGCTAGTTGGTGCAAGAGCCTAATAAAAAAACTTGCTTATAAATTTTAAATTATATCATTCATTTTAAAGGGATGTTTTTAGTGGGAGGGTAAATGGCATGAAGCTTATGCGGTGTTTTGACTCAAAGTTGAAACAAAATGACTAAGCAAAGAGAAATGAAATGCAAAAAGAAAAAAACTATTCTCTTTCTTTTTTCAAATAGAAACTTCAAAGCCACAAAATAACATTTTATTTTTATTTTTCAAAAATATTGATATGCAGTGCATTAAAGAGAAAACCCTAATCTACATGCATATTAAACAACTATATGTTTCTTTTATTTTTCTTTTATAAATGAAAAATAAAACTACCTACAAACTAAATTATTTAGATAACAAGAACAAAGCAAAAGGAACTCTGCTATACAACCACCAAACACACTCTAGAATTCCCTAAAGTCGTTATAAACCCTACTTGGAAGGAAGGCTTGCATAAGAGACAAGTCAACTATTTTGGCATGGTGAAGTTAACCAACAAAAGAAGAAGGAAACAAAAACCAATAAGCATCTAAGTTCAGATAAAGATCACTAACAGAGGCTGACCAGAAATGTAAGCCAAAAATCAAACCAAGCAAAGGGGGTAGGGGGAAATAGCAAAGAGAAACCCTAAAGCTATAAAAAGACTCACCACATAGATAAAAAATTAACCAAAAGGGATGTCACTAACCCCCTGGAGTCATGCACCTGCAGAGGACCCCAAAAGACCTACCAAACAACCCAGAACAACAGAAAACACCACAAAAATGAGGAAAAAACATTGTTTAGGGGCACACGTGGGTTGTACGACTGATAGGTAATGTGTCATTCATGGGTTGGAAGTATAGCAGGCTGCATGTACAAACCAGAAACGCAACTGTTCAGTCTACAACTCGTGTATCGGTGGAAAAAATCCCCAAAAAGTTCAAAAATTGCCTTAGGAAGGCGGTGGAAGTGTACTATCAGATTTAGAAGGTGTTCCTAAGTGGAAAGAAGGACCTAAAAATTTACAAAACAATGAAAAAAATACATAGAAATCCCAAACAGACAAGGCTCTCCCCAGTGGAGTCACCAGTTTTGTTGTAAAGGAAAGTTTTCTATGGGTAGGGTTTAAGAGGCCATCAACATACTCAGGTTGAAAGAGAGATGCATATAGTTCTGCAAGTATATATAAGCAAATTTCAGAGATTAGAATGGTTCATACCTTAGCCAAAAAAAGGTTGATCCAAGCATCCCTTCAATCCTCTTCTTTCTCCTCTTGCTCCAAGAGACCTGCAAAATGAATTATACCTTCCTCAAACCATTATGATCACATATAAAGCAATGATAATCAAATAAACTTGAAATAGTGATCTTACTAACATCATCATATGGTAATAAACATAGATTCAATCACATATTGAAAAATTATTTGGGAAGAAGAAGGACATCACATCTTTATTAATCATGAAATGAAGTACAAATATACCTTCTCTTCAAGTTGGGCACCTCACAAAACCTTGATCTGGTTCTACAGCTTCTCTTCTCGAAGGAACTTAGCATCCAAGCTTTGCAAAACAAGGAGATAGCTTTTAAGGAAAAGGTGTGGGAAAAGAGATTTCCAATTCCTCCAGCCTAACAATGCAAAGATTCAAGTCTCCTCTCATGGACCTCCCTACCTCTATTTATATGCTTTTGAAGAGATAGGGTCGAAGACAAATTAGTTACAACTGAAAGAGTTAGTTGTATAACTAACCAAACTACCCAAGCTTCGAAAAATGTGTTTTTAACATAAATTTGTGGGTTGCAGAGACATCAGTCACGTATGCAAAAGGTGCACGCAGGTTGCAATGTAACTAGTCACATATTTAGGGCATACGTGAGTATTATATAAAACATGTTGCATACAATACATGGGTTTCCTTAAGGAAACTCGTTGATACATCAAAAAATATCATTTTTAGGGTACTTATGTGCATGTTCATACTTTGGTGTGTTCTGGAAATTTTTATCTAAGTGAAATGTATTTCCAGTAGTGTAGAGATGAGGTCAAATGGAGTTACAAAAATCTAGATATGGGTCCTCCAAGTTAGGTGTTGTTTCAGTGACTTTCATGAAGTGTCGTCATGGAAGTGTTGACATGCAATGGAATTATGGGAAAGTGGTCATGGGTAGAGATGTGTCATTTTGAGCTATAAAATAAGGGAATAACATCTAAACCATAAGTGTTTAGAACAAATCCAAACATGTTTAATATCATTCCAAATATGACTAAGGTCATGGATAACCACCCACTAAAAGATAGGAAAGACTTCAAACCATGTAAGATAAATATCATTGCATAAGATACAAATGAGGAATCAACTAGTGAATTTGGGATTTGTATATTCTTAGGATTATTCATAGGTATCGTATATGGTATGGGTGCTTGTATGATATTTCTATCAACATGAAAATATCCTTCTAAATCAGAATCCAAAGGATCACATATAAGCATATCAGTAGACTCATGGGAATACACTGGTAATGAATCCTCTGTATTGAATGAGGAAAGAATGAGATTTTCACAACATTCAAGGAGGTTCTAAGTATTGATGTCAAGAACAAAGGAGTATATGCTGAAGCGCATGATAAAAATTAAGTTAAGTGGTATGACACTATTAGAATAATCCGTCGGGATTATTGTAAATAGATAGGAATATGAATAGAGAGGAATATGAATAGATAGGAAGGTGAAAAGGCTGTTTTCAACCGCCACATCTAATGTATAAATAATAGATTTTGGCAAAGTAATAAACAATCAATCGGGAGTTATACCTAACAACTGGTATCAGAGCAGGTTGTCTGCCATAACTCCTGCTGCATTTCTGCGCCCTCCTGGCTGCCAGAATGCCTGCCAGTCTGCCCCTGCGCGCATTCATTATGTGCGTTTATTTTCTTAATGAAGAGCCTAACCCTAAACCTAATTATTGGTATTCTGCATACTCTCTATGAAATTGTTGTGCATGACCTGGTGTGACATTCTCTCCTGAGTCGCGCTCTCTTGATAGGAAAACCCCATCCATTGCTTGTAGACTGCACTGTGACGTTGTGCATTGAAACAATCCTTAGCTCGGCATATTATTTTAAAGTCTGAGGAAAGACGAGCTGTGAGTTATATAGTATTGTTGTGTTGAAGGCAAGCTGTATATTGAAGGCGAGCTGTATGTTGTGCGCGAGCTGTACGTTGTGAACTGCGACCCATTCCCTGCCATTTTCATTCACTGCACTCAACACAATAAACTCAATATCGACGGAGACAGTGAATGGATCGCTCACTGATGCATAATTTCGTTATTTTGTGAACTACGCTGGAGAGATAATATCGACCCATTCTGCTCATAATTTTGTTATTTTGTGAACTGCGCTGGAAAGATAATGTATGCTGGTATAATGTATGCTGGTATCGTGAAGTTATTATATGTAGTATATTGATATATGAATATATTCCAAATCAATTTCTGCAACGAATTTGATATAATTTATATTCTGCAACGAATTTGGAAGGACGGTATCCATGTTTCAGGCTGCGTGGAGACGTTGGAGGTGTGACCAGCGTGGAGCTATGACGTTTGAATCTATATTGGAGCAGAAAATATGTTGAATACCAGCGTTGAGTTGATACATTGAGACTGCAATACTGCTTGATATATTGCGTTGAATACCATTACCAGCGTGAGGAATGCTGCGTGGAGAGGAGATGATGTATTTTTGGATTGCACAAACCCTAGACTGAGCCTGTGTGGAGATATTGCAGCCTGTGCGTGGAAGCTGTGCTGTGTAAAGCAAGCTGTGATCTACTTGGAGATTTATGCTGTGACTGCGTTGATATAATACATGCTGTTGATATTTCCATTTTGAGAGCTCTTCATTGTATGCTGCAGTGAACCCTAATTTTTTGAAGTAAACCCTATTTTTCTTGCAAAGTATGGATAGGGGCTGAGATTGATATTGCAGATCAATATAAGGCCGTGTATGACTGACAGTAATATATATTTTGTATTTACTCATATATTTGCTATAAACCT
>LPNX011216936.1:343121-366039 GCA_001517045.1 Pseudotsuga menziesii
AAGATATGTGGCTGCAGCTGAAGCAACGAAAGAAATAGTATGGCTCAGGAAGATACTTGAAGATTTGCAGGAAAAACAAGAGAATTCCACTCCATTGTTGGTCGACAATACTTCTGCAATCAAGCTGGCTAAGAATCCTAGATTCCATGATCGAACCAAACACATCAACACAAAGTATCATTTGATTCGACATCATGTAGAGGCCAAAACAGTCCATCTTCGACATTGTTCCACGAATGATCAAGTTGCAGACATCTTCACCAAAGCGCTTGGACGAGAAAAGTTTGAAAAATTCAGAAACATGCTCGGACTTACGAACATCCCTTCGGATTAAGAGGGGGATTGTTAGAATAATCTGTCGGGATTATTGTAAATAGATAGGAATATGAATAGATAGGAAGGTGAAAAGGCTGTTTTCAACCGCCACATCTAATGTATAAATAATAGCTTTTGGCAAAGTAATAAACAATCAATCGGGAGTTATACCTAACAGACACAAATAAGGCTTGATTTGGCCAAGAAAACATCCTGGAAATCACTGGGTTGTGCACCATCAATGATAGAGGTATGGACAAAGTGTGAAGGATATGGCACATTGATCTCATAATATAAAATAGGAGATTTAGAGAAAAATGAATAGGTGATAGGATCATCATTGATATAAATATAAGCTCCATATATTACTTATTTTTCACCAAAAGTATCACAAGAAGAAAAAACACCTTCAAGAGACACAGAAAAAGATGGCTCTTCAATATTTGATTCTTCATTGGAGGAAGAATTTGAATCAAAGAGAGAAGTAGAAACATGAATGGTACAAGAAAATTCTTCAACGTGATCAACTTCATCAGAGAATCTAGAGGCCAAGAAATCTTGAGAGAGAGAAAAAGAGGAGATGCTGGGTTCACTCCATGCTTCATCTTCTATTTCCTGCAAACCAAAAGCTTTGTCCAAATTCTTCCAAAGCTCAAATGGATACTCAGCAGAATATATGAGATGATCTATATTTTTAGATATTCCCAAACACATAATTCCATAATCTCTATCACAATTATTAATCCAATCAATCTTCTCTTCATAAGACTCAGGTTCGGTCAATGCACCAATGGAGACATCAAAGAGACATTGCCTCTTCAAGTATGCACTCATCTTTGGATTCCAATAAGAATAGTTGAAAGGAGATAGTAGAGAAAATTTTGAATCCATATAGAATTTGTTGATATTCTCTAGGAGATACTCTCTGCAACTTACAAAATAAAACTAGGAGAAAATCTTGTAAGCTAGACAAGCTCTTCTTCAGAGAGGGATAGGAGACTAGATGTTCTCCTCAAATCTATAGAAATTGATCAAAATTGCTGCTCTAATACCATGTAGAAATAATAGATCAATTCTATGAACAATTATGCTAAGAAGAAGCACCATAAATATACATTGCTATTAAGAATTCTCAGAAGCATACACAGGAAAAATATAGAGAAGAAAAGAGACCGAATCACATGAATGAATAGATGAATATTGGTGTATATCCTTCCATTGCATAATGATGAATAATAGTGTACATAAATAGCACATATGTGATAGGAAAATCAAGTCATATGGAGACAAATCATAAAGCTCCAAAAGGCTGACTTACAAAATATAGCAAACCCCTATAGGTGGCTAAAGCACTTCCCAAATATATCAAGGACCTCATGAATTGGAAAAATAATGACTGAATTGTCAAGGAGATGGAAAAAACATGTTATTCCTAGAAAATTGAGAAAAATTCATGAAGGATGGGTTGGAAACAAAGGTACCCAGTTTCCTAGTTGAATAGGTTTATCTTATCCATAGAAAAACAGGATAAAGAAGAATAAAGCAGAATCTGTTGTAAAGATCTGTATACTAATTATTGATGGTCAAATGGTGGTGAAGATCAACCAAAAATTAGAAATAAATCATTCCTAGGATATAGATGGCATGTATTGACTTTAAGGTGCAAGTGGATTCCAACTAATTAAGCTAGCGGGTGAATAATTAATCAAGTAATGATTAATTATTTTATCTAAGTTATGAGTGGGTTTAATATATTCCAACATGGATGATAGTGAGGGAGGTATAGAGAAGGTTGATAGAGGTTATGAGAGAGTGGTAGTGAGGGAGAGATAGAGCGAGAGTGAGGAGTGTCACAGAGAGAGAGAGAGAGAGACAGAGAGAGAGATTGTGTGTAAGAGAGATAGGGAGGGATGAGCGACAAAGAGAGAGGTGGGAAGGGTGAATGATAGAGAGAGAGTGATGGAGGCAAGGATAGTGAGGGAGGTATAGATAAGGTGGAAATAGGTTATGGGAGTGGGTGGTGAGGGAGAAAAACACACACATATATATAGATACAGAGAGGGGGGATGGACACACATACACACACACACACACACACACACACACACACAACAAGAGAGAGAGATTGTGTGGGAGAGATATGGGAAGGGTTGAGAGATAGAGAGAGATGGGGAGGGGTGAGTGATAGAGAGATAGTGATCTAGGTAGGTATAGAGAAGGTGGAGAGAGTTTATGAGATAAGGGGAGTGAGGGAGGGACACACACACACATAAACATAGAGAGGGAGATGGATGTTGTGAGAGAGAGGGGGAAAGGGAGACACACACATACACAAATAGAGAGAGAGATATATAGAGATATTGTGTGGGATAGAGAGTGCGAGGGGTGACCAACAGTGAGAGAGGGGGGAGAGGGGAGAGACATAGAGAGAGAGATTGATGTAGGGAGGGATAGTGAGGGAGGTATAAAGAAGTTGGATAGAGGTTATGAGAGAGGGGGAGTGAGTGAGGGGTACACACACATATATATAGAGAGAGAGGGAGGTTGTTAGAGATAGAGGGGGGAAGACACACACACACGAACACATAGGAAATATAAAGGAAGGGAGGACTAGTGAGTGAGGTATAGAGGGATAGCGAGTAAGGGACATTTCTAACCATAGATTCCAAAAACATTTTTTAGGGATTGAGTCTTGGATTTCCTCCCATGACCATGTTCAAGCCTTAATACACATATGTAATGCTAAAAACACCTTAAATGCATGTGCACATTTTCTTGGAGAACAAGAATACCTTGAGTAGGTCATGTGTGATTCTTCAAGGAATTGTTCATTAACATGGGTGCCTCAAATATTCCTTTATGGATTAAGGAACAAGCATATTCCCTCAATCATGTTTCGGAGGTCCCATGCCATGTGTCATTTTTTAAGGCATCCTTCCTAAACTTAGATGCTTAGAATCTTTAGTAAGATCCTAAGGCCATAGTTTCCTTACATGACCATGTCCATGGCCTTAAGACGCATACTTAGTGCTCAAAAAATGATGATGGAATGCATATACTCGTTAATATTCAAATTATTCACTTTAAACATCATGTTTGGTTGTTGGAGGCATCAATTTTGGTCCTAAATGGTTAACAACTTCCTTTAAGGTCTGTTATCACTCCAGGAAAGTACTCTAGGTTGTAGCTCAAGGATGCCTCATAACCTACAATGTTTTTGGGGCTTTTATAATATGGACCAAGTCAAGTTACCTATATGACCTTCCACTCTCAAGACATGCATGAAACTCAATCAGGTACAAGGCTTTAGTTACCACTGTTCATAGGTTAACAATAAGGTGCAGGGACAGAGAACTCATCAGGCTGGCAGATTTACACAAAAAAAAGGCATATAAATGGATAAATTATGATAAGGATGGTACTTATAATTCAATTCACATCAACATGCTAATAGGGTGACAACTATCATTCATTGATTAACTTAAATATAACCTGAATACACATTCAAGCATAAGCACAGAAAAGACACAAATGGAAACTAAACAAAATGATAACCAAAGAGCTTATATTAAATCATGAGAAAAATGAGAAGCTGACAATAGTATAGGTCTATAAATACCTGAAGTCGAACCTTTTTCATAAGATAAGTATTAGGCTTTATAGCCTTTACAAAATATACAGATCTTGAAAACTTGGATCTATTTTTTACAAAAATAAACAAAATAATAGTTTTTTGCAAATTAGGTTAAAAAAACCCTAATTAACTACTTGTCTAACTTAACTGAAGAATTATTTCATTGTATGAACATTTAGAAAACTAAGGTAACTACTGATAATTACTGCTACTGGCCCTCTGCTGGTTCATCCACTATTTTCTCTTGTTAGCTAGGTGTTGGTGGCCTTTTGTGCTGTTATGTCATAGTAAAACTGAAACAGACCCTTTTCTGATGCTTTCCTCTGTGCCCTTCATCTTCAGACTATGTCTCTAAGCCATCTATATTTGCCAAAAACCGGTCCTGTATGCCAAAATTTGATTTTAATCCTTTGTCTACTTTCAGTGGTTAACAGGCCTGACCATCAGAACTGTTAGCTTCCGAAAGCAACCCTTTCAGTGGCTAATGAACTGCCCCAGCATCCGCCTAAGCCACTAAAAGCACTGTTTTCAAAATTTATTAAGGTTTTCCCAAAAAATTTCTTTTATGGTTGTCTTCTTACCTTTCTTCTTCAGCATGCTCTGTGCTAGGAGACTTGATAGTAGCATGGCTGGTTGTTTGAGGCTGAAGGCTAACAGCAGCCTCAACTAGGGTTTCCAAGGTGGGGTGGCTGCTAGGGTTTTCCTTCGCTTCCTTCAGTTGTAGTCCTTGGAGCCTAATCATTCTATACAATCTAGTATTGTCCTTTAGGTATCTTGTATTCAACCTCTTTAAGAAAATATATCTTTCTCTCTGCTCCAGGTAAGACCTACGTAGCACCTTGTTTCTACTAGTCAATGCAGCATTATTCTTCATTATTTCCCTTTCCAAAATCTCCATCTCATAAATTTTCCTTAGTAATTGATTGATCTTTTGAGTTTTAGGCTTGCTGGAGGAAGCCCTCTCTGTTGGTTCCTCTTACTCCTTTGGTGTGGGGGAGGGTAGTGCTTCAGTCACTGGTACAATTTGCAGAGTTAGGTATGCACCTTCCTCTTGCTGCTCTTCAGAATCTGAGTAGGATAGATTTAGAATATTCTCCTTGTGTGTTTCAACCTCCTGGCCCTTCTGACTGAAATCCAAGTTCCTTTTTACCTTCTTAGCCTTGGAAGAGGAGGGAGGTTGTTCTGCTACCGCTGCTGGGGATATGGCCCTCCTCTTTCTTCTCCCACTCCTTGGTGTGCTAGACTTATTGGCAGGAGACTTCCCTTTCTCTTCTGGCTGAAGGCTTGTCTCAAATCCATTCCAAAATAGAAAATCAGGCCATGCTGTTGGGGCACACACCCTAACGGTCCTTAAGATGGGTAACTCCACAGAGTTACGAGAGTTGTAAGCGGAGTTATGACTCAAAATAGTCTTAGGGGTGTCGGGGTTGAGTAAAAACCTTCTTTTGTAATAAACCCATGGTTTAAATCTAGGGTTTAGGGTTCAGGGTGCCCATGGTTTTGTAATAAGTGCACTATAAATAAGCACTCTTGTAAAGAAGTCAGTTTAGGATTTTTGATGTAAGATGAATTGATGTGAAGCTAAGGCTATTTTGTAAGAGAAGGTTAATTCCTAGCTGTGTGCGTGGACGACCTCTGCAGCTGTGTGCGCAGAGGCCTACTGCTGTGTGCGTGGCTTTGAGGACTTGAAGGGATCTGCAGCTGAGTGCGTAGATCAGAACTGTGGTTTTTATAAAGAGTTGAATAAAACACAGTTATGTGGATGTAACCCCTACACTGGGGGTGAACCATGTTATATCATGTGTTGTGGTTTTGGTTGTATTGTTGTTTTGTTCTTTATGCATTGATAAATATACATCTGATAAGTAAGATCACTCCTAATTAAATAACTTCGCTGTGAATTCCCAGGAAAGGGTTAAGCAAGTCATTGTCTGTTTATTTAGCTGCGAAGTTATATCTGTGAATGTTGAAGTTCTGTGTTATATGAATATAAGTTATTAAAGGCTAAAGGTACAGTAATATCCCTCTTCTGCTTGCAAAAACCTGATTCTGCGGCACCCCATAGCTGTTTTGGGTGAGACTGCAACCTGTTCGCAGGTTGTTGCCGAAAGGGCCAACACTATGGGTCTTTTGTTGGTGTGAAGTTAATGGTATAAAGCCCGGGTCTGCCCTATAGACCAACAAATTGGTTTCGTT
This sequence comes from Pseudotsuga menziesii, assembly GCA_001517045.1. NCBI lineage: Eukaryota > Viridiplantae > Streptophyta > Pinopsida > Pinales > Pinaceae > Pseudotsuga > Pseudotsuga menziesii. The sequence goes on from LPNX011216936.1 coordinate 349,267, forward strand.
GCCAGTTTAACTCAGTATTTGCTCAAGAGGGGTTTATGTCGTACCTCGAGGGCTATGTTCTAGAGACCCTCTATGAAAGAAATCGGTGATTGGCTTGATGAGACTTATCTAAAATTCGCTGAGCAAGAGAACAAAGATCTGCATCGTAGTGCAAATGACTTTTTACAAAGGTATGTTTTTTGTGATGTTTATGAAATTTTCTTTGGTAGTATCCACTTGCACCAGTGGTTATCCAGGTTAACAGAGAGAAGGACTAACTTCCAAGAACGTCAGTTTCCTGATTGGACCCCTACAAGAATTAATATATTGAAAAGGGTGAACAACGAGATATCTCGCGCTGTTGATTTCTGGACAATGCGAACCCTCGAAGCATTTGTGACGGAGTTTGCCATCGATACGAGGACTTCCTTTAGTGAAGCTGAGCGGCATTTTTTCAAAGGACCAAGGGGTAAGTTTTTGAATTCATTTAGTTTGAGAATTAAAATGCTATTAGCTGAAAAAGGTATATTGCTAATTGAATCAGACTGTTATATTTAGTATTACTAACCTATGTTTGCAAGTGAAAATACCTTCAATGAGCAAAGCGGTTTGCTACGAAGTGGAAAAAGGTACAAGAGAGATTTTAGATCCTATTCCCAGGGTCAGCATACCGAGTATTCCCCTGTAAATCCCACAGATTCAAAACCCGAAGAAACCCCTTCTGTTGGAAACCCTCCTGTAACCCCGCAGTGAAGACCTATTATCCCTGAGAACCCATCGCAGTCTGAAAGTCACCCTAGCCCAAGTATTCCTGTCACCGGTCAGTCTACCCCAGTAAGTTCCCCCCTGCCTACTTCCAGTCCCCCTCCAACCCCCCCTATATCCACTATGGCCCACATGCATGATGACATTAAGCTACCTGTTTTCAAAGGAACTGGATCAGAGGATCCAGAACAGTTCTGGTTTTTATGTGAAGTAGTGTGGACTGCTAAGACCATTACGGATCAAGATACAAAAAGAGCGCAGCTGGTTACTTCTTTCAAAGACCGTGCTCTGACTTCGTTCATGAAGTTTTCCAGCACTCAGAACCATGCATTGGCTGATATAAAAGCAGCAATGATAAAGGAAGTTAAGAAGCCGAAATTAGAGTCGCAGTGTATCACTGAATTGAAAGAGATTCAGCAGAGGCGCGACGAATCAGTGTGGAATTTTTATCAAAGATTCAAAGTTCTGTTAGATCAAGTAAGTTTCACCATTGGACCTGCGCAACACAAGGAATGGTTCATTGCAGCATTTCTACCACATATCAGAACTCCACTCATGCAGCAGCAGGTTGCTGACCAGCAGGAGGCTCTGGAAATCGTGATGAATCTTGAAACTGCTCCTGTCGAAGACAATTCTGGTATTGCTCAAATCCAAGCGCAGTTGGAAGTGATGGCTTTGGAGCTTCATGATATGAAGAAAGGAAAAATCGGTCGCGAAGAGGTTTGGTGTACACAATGTCGGACCGAAGTTCATGCCAAGGAACAGTGTCCTGTGGTAAGAAATTACCTGAATACTGGTGCGCCAAACCCGTTTAACCCGCAAGTCCTATATTGTGAGCTCTGCAGAACAACAGGTCAGCATTAACCTGAAGACTGCTATCTGATACAAAGGTATGGGAAAGTACCTAAGAACCCCTAGTGTAAATTCTATAAATTGGTGGGACACAACGAAGATGAGTGTCACAGCTTTGACCTCATGAGAGAACGGACTTACGATGCTTATTGGGTACAAAATGAGGGACAGAGGAATGATGGCTATGGTTACTGCCGTGGTGCATCAGGTAGAGGTGCTTTTGGAGGTCGTGGTTGAGGTGGTATGGTCAGAAGAGGTCGAGGCCAAGTTGTGTGTTACAACTGTAACCAGGCCGGGCATCTAGTGAGAGACTGTCAGAACCCCACTATGACATGTCGGTATTGCCGAGCAGTAGATCATGTGATCGAGCAGTGCCCACAGTTGATAGCTAAGATTCAGGAAAGAAATAGTGTGCCTACTCAGAATATTTAGATGATTTCTATCGAGCAAAGACCTGCCCCAACCATTAATGTTGTTACCCAGAGTGGAGCTATGACGGAAGCGCGAAACAAGGAGAAATAGCCTGCCGAGGCTTGGGTGAGGAAGGACACAGAAAAAATCCATGCATTTGATGTCAGAAGAGAAAAAGAGACACTTATGGCAGCCACGAGAGACTTTGCTGACCCCAACACATCAGTAATACCTACGCAACAACCTCAGTAGCAGTCGTAGATGCAAGAAGCTTCGACAAACAAAGTAAGTACACTGTCCTCCTTTTTACAGAGTTGTCTGAAGCTCTTAAGAAATCAGAATGCTTTAGGTGAGTTGCAGAAAGTTATTGCTTCCTGTGAACCTCAGCAAAGTTCAGGTCAGGAAAAAGTTGTTAATAGAGTCAGGCGAGCTGGCAGGGAAATGAGATTGAATGTTCAGATAGGAGAGTATGATATGACTACTGTTATCTTGGACCTAGGATCAGAGGTAAATTTCTTAACTAAGAAAACTTGGGAACAAATAGGAAAACCTACCCTTGATTAGTCCCCTATACAGTTTCGATTAGCCAATCAGCAGAAGATTGTGCCCCTAGGAAGACTCCCTAGTGTACTAGTAGATATTGATGGAGTCAGTACCTTACCAGACTTTGAGGTAATTAAAATAATTGATGACAACCACCCCTATCCCGCACTACTAGGCATTGAATGGGAAATAGATAATGATGCAGTCATTAACATTAAGAAGAGACAGATGACTTTCGAAGGGAAATATTTGTGAGTCATAGTACCACTGGACCCCTCATAAGGAGAGAGATACACAGATCCAGTAAAAGATGAAGACTAGGATGTTTTGGATCACATATACAATATCATAGCTAAGGAGGAAGATTATGTTGATCCTACTGTGGAAGGTATCATGGATTGGCAGTGCGACAGCTCCTGCATGACAGATTCATATGATGGGTTAGAAAACTGGCAGAACAGACTTTATAAGCTGCATGGACATAGATGTGCCATAATTACCAAGTCTCTCAGATGGATTGGCTCACAGACACGAACCTTACTTGTTTTTGATGGTTCGATAGACCCAGAATAGTTTATTGTGCAATTCTCAGAACAAGTACCAAATTCACAGAAATTGGAGACTCTGGATTCAGCATTCAGAGCCACAGCAGCCAGATGGTGGAATGGTCACAGGAAGTACATTCATAGTTGGGAGGCATGCCAGAAGTCCCTTTACCTAAGATTCAGGGACCAACCTCAGGCAGTTCGAAGCAGGTTTAATGGTAAGGCAAGTCCTCAGGGACATTTGGAGCAATGCTACGAGGCATGGAAGCATGTACCTCGTGAAGAATGGGTACATAGGTTTGTGCACACCCTCGAACCCATAGCAAAGAATTGGTATCTGGAGATCGCGCTTCGCCACGGTACTGTAAGTTGGGATTGTCTTGTTGATAGTTTTGTGCTAACATTCTCTATTAATGAGGTTTCTCCTACTTTGGACGTAGCTGTTAGGTTGATTCATACTAAAGTTTTTGATGATCAAGAAATAGCAGAATATCAACATGATTGGAAGGTACAGGAAGCCAATCCAGTAGAATGTTATAACCTTGCAATTGACGAGGATGATGATCCGCGCAACATTAATATTCTTGATTCAGAAGGACACTACGAAGTGCATGGACCAGCAGTAGAGGCACTTGAATTAACTCAACCCCTGAAGACGCGGACCGTAAACATTGGGTCAGAAGAAAACCCTAAGTATGCTACCATTGGATATTATTGGAATGACGGAATGGTAAGCAAGGTGACCCAACTTCTCCATGAATATCAGGATCTCTTTCCGACAAAGTTCTTAGAGAAGAAAGGTATCCTTTGGGATATAGGATTGATAAAGATCCCATTGAAACCTGATGTGAAGCCTGTGAAACAATGCTTTTATAGGCTGAACCCTAAGTATAAGGAAAAAGTCCGAATGGAGCTGGATAAGATGTTTGCTGCAGGAATCATTGAGCCTGTTGAATAATATGAGTGGGTCAGTCCTATGGTGGTGCAAAAAAAGAAGACTAAGGGAGAAATCAGAATCTGTGTCGATCTGAGGAAGTTGAATGATGATTGTTTGCATGATCCTTTCCCCACTCCCTTTACAGATGAAGTTTTAGACAATATGGAAGGTCAAGAAGTGTACTCTTTTACTGATGGATTTTCAGGTTACCATCATATTTGAATTGCTCCAGAAGATCTACATAAGACAACCTTCTCTATAGAAATGGGATCCTTCCAGTATACAGTTATGCCCTTTGGATTGAAGAATGCACCTGCCATTTTTTCTAGAGTAGTCATCTTCGATAACATCTTGTCAAGATTTCGGTGTCCTAGAATTCTTATGAGTGATGAAGGATCAGATTTCTTAAATAAGACTATTGAATTATTGACTGAATAATTTCAAGTATATCATCAGAAGAGTACTGCCTATCATCCTCAAGAAAATGGAAGCCTTTAACAGGATCCTTGAACACGCTCTGACAAAGGTTTGCAATGCTAACAGAAATGATTGGGACCTTAGAATTCCAGCAGTACTATGGGATTATAGAACCACCTGCAAGAAGTTGATAGGACATACACCTTTTAGGCTGGTTTATGGACAAGATGCAGTCATGCCCATGGAGTACATTGTACCTAGCCTCAGAATATCTTCTTTTACAGAGATGGATGACCCAGATATGATGAAAGAAAGGCTGACAAAGATACTAGAACTTGAAGAGGACAGATTCATTGCAGGGTTCCAGCAGCAAGTTCAGAAAGCTAGAGAAAAAGCATGGCATGATAGACACATCAAGAAGAAGCAGTTCCAGCAGGGTGATCTTGTGCTCCTATATGATAGCAAATTCATGAAATTCCTGGGTAAGTTCAAGACACATTGGAAAGGACCATATATAGTGCAGAAAGTTACTGATGGTGGCACAGTCCAGTTAGCTAAATTGAATGGAGAAATTTTACCTTCTATGGTGAATGGAAGTAGGTTAAAGAAGTACAGGGACAAAACAGGACCCCTTGATCTGGAGTAACAACATGAAGGACAGTATAAGTACCAAGAACAGTTGAAATTGGGTACTAGACTATAATGAAGTTGTTCTCAAAGCTACGAAGTGTTGAAGACTGTCAAAGTCTGAAGGTTGAAGTTTGGTTTCCGTATAGGTCAGGATGGGTCGAAGGTGCATATTGTGTCGAAGGTTCTTGTCAAGGCGAAGCTGAAGTTAGGATTTATGTCGGATATTAAAGGTGTGTTGCAGCTTAAAATGTGACAGATGGGAAAAACTAGACTTGGTGGCACCGGCAGGCGAACTGCCCTCACTGCCTGCAATAATGAGATCTTGGGAAAATATCGCGCTGTGTGGACAGGATTTCCACCACTCCATAAGATTCAGCATCATTAATGCACCATGATGACAGATTCTGTTGCAGGATTCTATAAGAATTCACACTGGCCTACGACTCTTGCATTGCGCACGTCTTTGAGTTTCTTCAGTTAGCACTATGTCGAATGACCGTGAAGTCCAGAAGTTATTACGAGTGGTCAAGGAGAGAGGTCTGTTGAACCTTCTGAGTAATCCACCTGGGCAGCCATGCTCGACCAAAGCACAAAGAAAGGTAGAAGTGCGCTCTAAGCCACACAAAGAACAGTACCGGTCTTCACAGAAAAACTCTGAAACATCCCAAGATGTATCCTCCTGGTTTGGCAGAACCACGGTGGCTGTTTGTCTTATGCACCTTGACACACAATTCTAGGGACCCTAAGTTGTGTATGGTCAAATGTTTGGCAAGCAGATTGAAGGATGGGGTCACTGACAGATCCAGAAGGACTTAACCAACATATTACAAAGAAAAGGAACAAGCAGCCAACAACTGCATGTATGGCTTCAGCAAGTAGCACACTATGTTTCACCAACAAGATTCTACCAACAGAAAAGCAGCTGAGTGTCCCGGGACGGGCCACTGGTGAGTCTTAGGGGCCTGTTGGGGCGCGCACCCTAACGGTCCTTAAGATGGGTAACTCCGCGGAGTTACAGGAGTTTTAAGCAGAGTTATGACTCAAAATAGTCTTAGGGGTGTCAGGGTTGAGTAAAAACCTTCTTTTGTAATAAACCCATGGTTTAAATCCAAGGTTTAGGGTTCAGGGTGCCCATGGTTTAAGCCCATGGTTTTGTAATAAGTGCACTATAAATAAGAACTCTTGTAAAGAAGTCAGTTTAGGATTTTTGATGTAAGATGAATTGATGCGAAGCTAAGGCTATTTTGTAAGAGAAGGTTAAGTCCCAGCTGTGTGCGTGGACGACCTCTACAGCTGTGTGTGCAGAGGGTTTTGGGTGATAAAGGAAATCTGCAGCTGTGTGCGCAGAGGACTACTACTGTGTGAGTGGCTTTGAGGACTTGAAGGGATCTGCAGCTGAGTGCACAGATTAGAACTATGTTTTTTGTAAAGAGTTGAATAAAACACAGTTCTGTGGACGTAACCCCTACACTGGGGGTGAACCACATTATATCATGTGTTGTGGTTTTGGTTGTGTTTTTGTTTTGTTCTTTATGGATTGATAAATATACATCTGATAAGTAAGATCACTGCTAATTAAATAACTTCGCTGTGAATTCCCAGGAAAGGGTTAAGCAAGTCACTGTCTGTTTATTTAGCTGTGAATTTATATCTGTGAATGTTGAAGTTCTTTGTTATATGAATATAAGTTATTAAAGGATAAATGTATAGTAATATCCCTCTTCTTCTTGCAGAAACCTGATTTTGCGGCACCCCATAGCTGTTTCGGGTGAGACTGCAACTTGTTCGCAGGTTGTTGTCGAAAGGGCCAACACTGTGGGTCTTTTGTTGGTGCGAAGTTAATGGTATAAAGCCCAGGTCTGCCCTATATCCCAACACATGCCATATTCCTTCTTTTCAACAACTCTTCGATTAACAGTTGGATAAGGCCATGGTGAGATAGTCTACCAGCAATGTTGGTTGGAAGGGCTTTCACTTGGTGTGCCATCTTTCCCAAACTTATGTGTAAGTAAAAGGGAAAACCGAATGGGTTTTAACCTCTGAAGTGGTTCATTATCTTGAAATGGTAGATCATGGCTCTATTATATCTTCATTCACAGTTTAGGTAAACCACAATGGCCTTTAGCAGTTGTTTCCACCTCTCTTCCAACCAGGATGATGGGACCCTCTTCTTCCACACCATTCCTCTATGTTCAGGCTTTAGGTAAGACCTCAATTCTACATCTTTTGGTATGGTGTTCTTGAACCATTTTTATCCTGTTCAAGGGAGTTCAATTACTTCAGTGATTAGGGTTTCATCTATGTGAAATTCCTCCTTCCCTATAACTACTTTTGAACCATCAAATGCAAGGGCAAATGCTTCAACTACCTGCTGATGTGAGCCTTGTATCTTTTCACAAAAATTGTAGCAACCAACCTCTTGGAAGAGTTTACAGACCTCTGGATGTGCTTCCTAATAACTGATATCTCCCAGCTCCTGTCTGTGACCAAGTCCTCCTTCTTCATCTTGATGAGTGTCTCTCCTGGGTACCTACAAAATAATTCTTAGTTCTGCATACAGTGTGTTAGCAGGTTGCTTCTTTAGAGATGGTTTGCTTGGTGGAGAGGAATGATAAGTTGGAGAGTGAAATGTGTTAGAGTCCTTTGGCATTGATCATGAGGGTTTGTGCTATCATGATGGATGCTGAGATCATAAGGTGATGGCAGCAGTTGATCCTCTCGATCTCCTTTCCCAAGGAATCATATCACACATCAACCTGGGTACTCAATGGGATTTCTGCTGTTCTTTTGGACAGGTGAAAGAAAAATGAGGGTTTGTAATCCTATCAGTCCTTTGCCAATTTTATAACGACCTATTTAACTTATTTAAACATGTGTTTATGCAGGATCAAGTCTTTTCAGTGGTTTGTCACGCCCTCCACTGATTTTTCATCTTACTAACAGGGTGTGATTTGACTGTTTTATAATCATTTTCCTCTTTTGTCTTTTCGGTGGTTAATAATATTCCTGAATTTTTCTGCAAACCACCAAAAAGATAGATTTTGGTGGCTAGTAAAATAATATCCCTTTCTCCTAAGCCACTGAAATTGTTATCCCAGCTTCATGGTGAAATCCTGCTTTCAATGAATAGTGGCCTCACCAAAAAAGTCGTTTAACTATTGAAAACTTGTCCTTCCAGTGGCTAATGAAATGTCTGAGCTTTCACCTAAGCCACTGAAACCACCTTTACTAATATCGCTTGCTGCCTTCTTTCGGTGGTTAAAATCCTTCTTGGTCTTCTCCCTAAGCTGTCGAAAGCAACACTTTTTGATGGCTAATTAGTTATTTGAAGTCTCACCTAAGCCACCAAAAGTGTTAATTTAATTCTACTTGCTCAGATTGCTTTCAATGGTTTACCTTTATCCCCTGTTCAATCGTTAGTTTCCAAAACATAGATTTTAGGTAACTAATGAGCTATTACAACCCTCACCTAAGCCACCGAAAGCTAAAACTTCCAAATTTTTCAACCACGTAAAAAACGGAGACCTTCAAGTTGTTAGGCATCCTCAGATATTTCATTACATAAATTAAATTCTTCATACTATCAAAATAAATTTATTTTGGCAGATAACTTCTGGCTCCTACTTGGGGATGGGAACCTCCCAGTGAGGTCCCAAGAATCCCAGAACAAAATTCCTTTCCCTGAAAACAACTAAAAACTTAACACTATCATTTACTGTTCCATTGGGAATGGAGTTAATTTTGTAAGAAAAAACAATCTACTGACTACTATTTTACAATGACAAGGCCTCAAAGCCTCAAATAAAGTAAAGTTTCAGAAGCTTCCCATTCACTAGGCCATCAAACACCTCTTCCCCTTCCATATTCTATGATTTGAAGGTGTTATTCTTATGTACCTGAGCTATCACAAAAGGTCCAATCCACAAAGAATCAAACTTTCCATGTTTACTCTTTCTTTGTTTGACAACATCCCACTTTAGGACCCAATCTCCAACCTGAAAGTTGTCTACTTTTTCCCTTTTGTCAAAAATGCCCTTTATCCTCTCTTGATGGGCTTTTGATTTTCCCATCACTTGCTCTCTGATTTGTTGTAACTCCACCAAGTCCATCATCCTTCTCACCATATCATTTGGTTCATCTTCCTCTTCCTGAAAGAATTTTTCCACTGGAAGAATGAGATGAATATGAAAAATGGCCTTAGTACCATACACTATCTTGAATGGAGAAGTCGCTATAGATATTTTGTCTATTACCCTATCAGCCCATAAAGCAAACTTGAACTTAGAATCCCAGCTTTTCTGATTTGTCTCCAGTAGTTTCCTAATGATCCTGACTGGGCTTTTGTTGGATGACTCAGCCAAGCCATTGACTTGAGGATAATAGGATGTGGAATGCACCAGTTGAATTCCCATTGACTCACATATTTTAAATAATGCCCCAACCTTGAAGGTAGGTGCATTATCAGTTACTAACCTTACTGGGCAGCCAAACCTGCTAAATATATTCTCATACAAAAAATCTCATGATGACTTGACGAGTGGCATTCCTGGTGGGTACTGCCTCTATCCATTTGGTAAAGTAGTATGTGGCTACTAGGATCCATTTATGCTTCCCACGGGAAGATGGATTTATTTCACCTATGAAATCTAGACCCCATAGCTGGAAAGTCCCGTTCACCACAATAGGCCTAAGGGGCAACGATTTGAGCTGCTGCTTCTCTATAAATCTTTGGCATTGGTCACAGGCCCTTACAAAAGTACATACATCAGAAAAAAGGACTGGCCAATAGCATCCCTCTCTTAGGATCTTGTGGGCTGTGGTTCTCCAATAATGGTGGCCCCCACATGTACTGGAATGAAAGTGATGCATGACCTACTGTGCTTCTTCCTTATCTAGACATATCAACCAAATTCCAGACTGACCTTTCCAGTACAACAGTTTTTCAAGTATGCAAAACCTAACAGATTTTAACTCAAGAGCACGTGCTTGATTAGGAGTGAGATCAAGAGGAACTTCTAATTTCTGTAAAAATTGAATAATACCTGAGTACCACTCATAGGAGGATATCGTTTCGGCTACTGGTACCACTCATTCTGATCTTGATCTACTTCTGTTGCTACCACAGTCTGCACCTTTCTTGATTTGACACTGGTGAAGTTTATCCCCATTAGTTCACATTTTTCTTTAGCCATGAGTTTGGCTAGACCTAGTCCCTTTACTACCCTAGTGGGCTTCACCTCTATATCAAACTCAATGAGATTGGAAATCCACTTAGATCTCTTCCCATCAATGTCAAGCTAAGTCAAAACATCCTTCACAGTAGCTGGAGGGACATATGCAAGAAATTTTGCATGGAGAATATAAATTCTGAAATTCTTCAAAACTTTTATGAGAGCATAAGCCTGTTTCTGAATTGGATCATACTTCATCTCAACATCTCTCAAGGTTTTGCTGAAGAATGCAATTGGATGATCAAAACCCTCATTATATTTTTGTAATAGCACAAATTCCACTGTGTCATAGGATGCAAAAGAAAAGATGTAAAAACTCTTGGTGTAGTCAGGACTAATTAGGGTTGGGGCCTCCATGATAGCCTTCTTGATGTCCTCGAAAGCGATTCTTTCATAGTCATTCCATTTTATGTCTGCATATTTTTTCAGCATGACTGTTATGTGCTTCACCAGCTCGAAGAAATTAGGGATGAACCTCCTAAAAAAGTTTATCTTACCTAAAAAGGATTGAATGTCCCTTTTTGATCTTGTTATGGACAGCTTCTGGATTGCTTCCACACTTACCAGATCAATCTTTACACCTTCAGCTGAGACTATGTGACCTAGGAGTTTCCCTTTACTGAGTGCAAACTGGGACTTCTTAGGATTGAATGATATCCCATACCTTTTACACTTCAGAAAAACCTTCCTCAAATGCTACAAATGGTCATGATGGCTATGAGAGTAAACAGTTAGGTCATCCAAGTATATGAGCACAAATTTATCTTTCAACCCTACAAAAGCTAGGTCCATGGCTCTTTGAAAAGTAGCAACAACATTCATTAGTCCAAATTGAATTTTGGCATACATGAAAGTGCCCTAGGGGGTTGTAAAGGAAGTATTATCTTGGTCATCAGGATGCATAGCAACTTGGTTGTATCCAGAGAAGCCATCCAGGAATGACATGACACTAGCCCCTAAGAATTTATGCAATAGGTGTTCCATCTTGGGCAGTGGATAGTTGTCTTTCTTGGAACATTTTTTAGGTTTCTAAAATCCACACACAACCTGATTTCCCCATTCTTCTTTCTTACCACTACTAGGTTTTCAATCCACTTGGAATACCTGAGGGGTATTATGATCTTTGCTTTGAGGAGCTTATGGATTTCTTTTTCAATTACTGGTAATAGGAGAGGACTGATGGATCTTAGCTTCTGCTTGAAAGGGATGGTTTCCTTCTCCAAAGGAATCCTGTGCTGGATGATATTGGTGTCATAGGTTTTTAGGTCACTATACTCCCAGGGAAATACATCAGCAAACTCTTTTATCACGCTACAAAACCTTGACCTCTGATCAATATTCAAATCAGTGGACAGATTTAGCATTTTTGGATGGATTTGGCTACCTATGTTTTTCTCTTGGATAGCAGGGTCTAGCTCCTTTTTGGTAGGCTTGAAAGGGATGTCATTATGATCAAACAAATATTCCATAGGTACTAGAACCCGAGTTATATAGTTGTTGGGTAATTGGACATTTTTCTGATTAGCCACTTTATCTTTCAACTTGAGCTGCTTGGATTCCTCCATGTTTAGGTTTTCCTGGTCTATATCTATATCAGAGAATTCATATACTACTTGAAGGAATTTACTAAGCTCATCATCATTCTCAAACACCTTCCAAAATTTGACATTATCTGGTAGGGAAAGTATGTACTTAACCTGAACATCATAGCTGAGCTTAGGAGGTATAGGAGGAACAAATAGACTTGCAGAGACAGCCAAGGAATCAGCCAGGTGATTCAAGGAGTCTCTGAGTTTCCATACCTCGTCCCCGTAGGCCTCTGGTATGACATTTTTTGTTTGAAAATTGTTGTTTACCTACTATATAATAAGGTCTGCATCTCCAAAAATTCTTAGGCATATGATCCCCATCTCCTTGGCATCTTTAACTCCTAGCAGCAAGGCTTCATATTCTGCTATATTGTTAGTGGTTTTAAAATCAAGCTTGTAAGACAGATGAATGTTTTATTTGGATGGGGAGATCAATACTACAGCTGCACCTACTAAGCTTTGAGTGCTAGCTCCATCAAAATACATGTTCCAGACTATTGTGGTCACCTCTTTGGGATGCTTATAGGTGGGCTTAGTGACCTAGACTGATGTTTGCTGAGAATCATCTATTTGCAGAATGCATGACCCAAAATCAGTGTCCACTGCATAGATGGGATGATTCACTGAATTGCTCTCATTGCTTATGATGTAGGCCAGCTGATTTTCACTGTAAAGCCTCTTGGTCTCCCCCCCAAACATTGGTATGGTGGAATATGTAAGATCCATCTGAAGGGTGCCACCTAGCCTTTTGCTCCATGATCAAGATAGTAAAAGACCAAATTTTGGAGGGATACCAGCCACTATAATGTCCATCCTAATGCTTTTTGAAGGTAGCTGAGTTAGGTTCACAACAAGGTCTTTGATGAGGCACAAGCACTTGAATTTTTTGAATTCAAAGGAGAATAGGTCATGGTAGGGCTTTGTGATGTTGAGACCAAGCTCATCCATCACATCCTTTGGCATTAGGTTATGTGAAGCTCCTGAATCCAGTAGACAGTTATAAAGGACTTTATCATGGATATTCAAGGATATATAGAAAGATGGGCATGAGTCCTTTAGGTCTTCGATCATGGGGCCTAGGGTTACAACAGGTTTTTCATCTTGCAGATTTACAAATTCAGTATCAATATGCACCTTTGGCTAAAGAGAATTCAGAATGGAAGACTTGAATGCATCATTTTTCATTAGCTCAGTTAATGGGAAATGGATCTTCAATTTATGAATCTCTGACTCAAGGTTGAAAGAATAATGCAGCCTATTAGGAAACCTTACCTCATGTACTGGAGCTCTAATTTGGACATGGTCAGGGCTTGATGAAGGTGTTGGTATTTGCAATGGTTTTGGAATGACAACCATTCTCGTTTGTAAAACAAGAGCCTTTTTGGCTGGGGTAGGAGGCTATTTGATAGGTACAACATTATTTTTAAGAGGAGCAAATAGTATGGACCTTAAATTGTACCCTTCCTGACCATCAACCTAATATACAGCTTCCTCACTGATCTGCTCATCCACTAGAGCTTCTTCGTATTTTTCTTGTGTCACAAAAGAATAGTCTACCTCATCCTCCATGCAGTAGATGTTGTCTTCAGTTTATCCTTCTTCTTCAATGAATTCCGGCTCTTATTCTTTGATCTTCCCCTTGATTCCTTTCCCTTCTGAGAATCTTAACTAGGGGGTTCCCTCTACTTTAAGGGACACAATTAGGGTTTCGGGGAGCAAAATCACTTGGCCCTTTACCCCTCACCGGTATTTTTCCTTGGTCCTTTAGCTTAGACATTTCAGCAGTTAGGTTATCTAATAGTTTGGTCATTTTTTCAATATTTTTCTCTGATGAAGAAGCCCCAATAGGGTCTGTTGGCTGCTTCTTCCTGTCTATCTTTCCTTTGACCTTCTGAGATGCCACAATGTTTGATTCTACCTTTAGGGTATCATCCTACATGAGTGATAAGGAGGCAGACCTCCTTTCTCTGAGAAGTAGGCAGAAATTAGTGTCAAAGGCATCTGGATAAATTATCCTAGCTTAGGTATCAATGGGCTTGATTTCAGTGGGGATCTTGTTGTACATATTGTTGAACCTCTTGGCGAAGTTGGAGACAGACTCCCCATTTTATCTTTTCAAGTTGCTAAACTATGTAATATAATAGAGGTGGTATCTCCTTTCACCCTAATGTTTTATAAATATGTCATTGGCTTCAATGCCTACCACTGACCCAGCAGGCAGCTCTTTAAACCATTTCCTAGCTTGACCATCTAGGCTCTAAACAAAAACCCTAGTCCATACATCTTCTTGTTCTGTGTTAATGTTCTCAGCATAACTGTAAAATGCCTCTAGATTCTTTAGCTGTGAAATCTCCTTCTCCTGTGAATTTAGGCATGTACTTAAGGTAATCTCTAGTGGGCATCGCTGAGAGGGGATTTGGAAAATTTAGGGGTGCATACCTAGCTACCAGGATCCTTTCCATTTTTTCCAATTGAAGGGCATCCATATTGGAAATGGGTATGGGAAGGATGGAGGAAGGAAGTATTGATATAGTTAGTAACTGAGAAGGTGGTGGTAAACTTATCCCAGTGGAGTCACCAGGGATTGGATCTTCACAAGAAGCAGTGCTTGAAGATGCCCAAACCCTAGAATTTTCTGATGTATTTATAAATTCCTGAGAATTAAGTGTTTCAGCAGAAGAAATAATAGCAAAAATATTTCTTTAAAATACCTGATGTAGCTTCCTTTGGAGCACTTCTAGTCTGTCTTAGTGAAGCCCTAGCTCTTCTCAGAATCTCTTCTAGATCTGAAATAGGTGTTGTTGGTGGCTCTTGAGGGTTTCCTCTAGTACTTGGTCTTCCTGAAGCCAACTTATTTCAATGGATTCTCTATATAGGTGACTTACAACCATAATAATTCCCAAGCTTTGTCTATCATGAGAGAAAGGGTCTATGTCATCTCCTAGAGAAGCCGAGCTTCAGTCTTCTCTCCCCGGAAACGACACCACTTTGTTATCACTCCAAGAAAATCCTCTAGGTTGTAGCTTGAGGATGCATGGTAAATTACAATGTTTTTGGGGTTTCTCTAATATGGATCAAGTTAGGTAACCTATATGACCTTCCACTCTCAAGATATGCATGAAACTCAATCAGTTACAATGCTTTAGTTACCATTGTTCAGAGGTTGACAATAAGGTGCAGGGATGGAGAACTCATCGGGCTGGAAGATTTACACACAAAACAAATGCATATGAATGGATAAATCACGATAAGGATGGTACTTATAATTCAATTCACATCAACATGCTAATAGGGTGAAAACTATCAGTCATTGATTAACTTGAATATAACCTAAATACACATTCAAGCATAAGCACAGAAAAGACAGAAATGGAAATTGAACAAAATGATAACCAAAGAGCTTACATTAAATCATGAGCAAAATGAGAAGATGACAATAATATAGTTCTATAAATCCCCGACATTGAACCTTTTTCATAAAATAATTCTTAGGCTTTATAGCCTTCACAAAATATATAGATCCTGAAAACTTGGATCTATTTTTTACAAAAATAAACAAAATAATAGTTTGTTGCAAATTAGGTTAAAAAAACCTAATTAACTACTTGTCTAACTTAACTAAAGAATTAGTTCACCATATGAACCTTCAGATAACTGAGTTAACTGCTGATAATTACTGCTACTAGCCTTCTACTGGTTAAGCCAATGTTTTCTCTTATCAGCTAGGTGTTGGCATCCTTTTGTGTTGTTATGTTATAGTAAAACTGAAACAAACCCTTTTCTAATGCTTTCCTTTGCGCCATTCATCTTCAAACTATGTCCCTGAGCCATCTATATTCACCCAAAACCGGTCCTGTATGCCAAAATTTGATTTTAAGCCTTTGTTTGCTTTCGGTGGTTAAGAGGCCTTACCATCGGAACCGGTAATTGCAGAAAGTGGTTCTTTCGGTGGCTAATGAACTGCCCCAGGGTCCACCTAAGCCACCAAAAGCCCTAATTTTAAAATTTATTAGGGTTTTCCCACAAATGTTCTTTTATGGATGTCTGCTCAAGTTTCTTCTTTAGCATGCTCTATGATAGGAGGGTTGACAGTAGCCTGGCTGGTTTCTGGAGGCTGAAGGCTAGCTGTAGCCTTAGCTAGGGTTTCCAAGGTGGGGTGGGTTCTAGGGTTTGCCTAGGGTTTCCAATCTAGTATTGTTTTTTAGGTATCTTGTATTCAGCCTCTTGAATAAAATATATATTTCTCTATGCTCCAGGTAAGAATTATGTATCATCTTATTTCTACTAGTCTATGGAAATTGAACCCAGTGATAGATTAATTTTACTCACAACAATTAACAATTGATCATGCAAAATCACTCACAAAAGAGAGTGAAATTGGAGCTGAACACTAAAGTGTATTAAATTAGTGTACAATAGCCAACCCTGTAACATAATAGGTTGCTGAATAAATAAAATACATCATGGATTCGAATGCATGAGGAGCAATTCAAATCTAGCATAAAGCAGGCTTACTAAAATTAAGCAAATCCCCCATAGGTGTAAAAAGTTGATCCCAAATCTGTCATGGAGCTCACGAATTAGAAAAAGGGCTTAGGCAAGCTAAAGAGTGATGGAATGACAAATCATACATGCTTTTCTAAGGAGAAAAGAGTGGAGGATGAAGAGGACAAAAAACTAGTTCACCTCACCTAGTCAAACTTTCCCTATTGCCTTAAAACACTGAAAAAGTAGGAAATAAAGCATAAAAAGTAAAAGGGAGCCTAGGAGTCTAGGAATAAAGTAGAATTGATTCCTTGAGGTTTCCCAAGTGCTACATGAGTCAAATAAGGAAAGTTTGACCACTATGGATAGGTAAATGACAACTTGCATAA
>LPNX011216936.1:375539-489504 GCA_001517045.1 Pseudotsuga menziesii
AAGTCCCACAAAATTTGTTTCATTGTTTATTAAATCCCTTTAGTAAATGCAAGAAAATAATTTTACATTTAATATCATGTATCAATAAAGTTGCAAAATTTCCTTTAATATTAATATAATTTGGACTAGATTTTTTGGGTTACAAATCTCATATTTTAATTCATGTAACTAACTACCAAAAATTTAACTAATATATCCTAATATAGTAAAACAACAAAAGAAATATCTAGTATCATTCTACTCGTATAATAAACAATTCCAAGCTTATCTATGAACCATAAAAGTAAAATGAATAAATAGATGAGTACAATTACTTATCTAGTTTCAACCAAAACAATGGGGTAGTTCTGGCCACTTTCCTCCCATGCTTAGGAAAATTTAAGAAAATAATGATATATTGCGATAGGTGCCACCCCTGAACTAAACAAGGTATTATAGGGTTCGTATTTAAAGTCGATGATAATCGTACTATTGTTCACTTTGATATTTTATCATTAAATTACTCTCTTAAAGACCAATACATTCCCTTTCTCGTGTTCCCTTACACTTATGTCTTTCCTTCACCAAAATGAGTGAATTGATGGACTGACAAAAAATTGTAGGAAATTAATGGAACACATAAAACATCATTGATTTGATCATCATCTAACTAAATTGTTCCAAATCCTACAACAATAAGATATCTATCATCGACAACAAATATTTGTTTGGTGTTACATTCATTTAGAGTAGTAAAAATGGTTTTATCCTTATCCATATTATAATATTCTCTAAAATCAATGAGTCACTCATTAGAAGAAATGAAAGAAGATGCATGGAAGGAAATATTAAAAGGAATTGTAAACGTTATACCTAGGGATCTGGTAAAATGTTCTTACCTTGGGAAAACGAAAAACATTTTTCAAAAAAATGAAATGTGTTTACAACTAAAAGCAGCACTATGGATGCAATGGAATAGCTCTCTCGGCTCAAAAATTCACAGAAATATCAAGAACAAAAATACATTGGCTCCCTCGGAAACATCGATTAAAGGTATTGATAATGAACAAAATTGGATCTTCATAAGAGATATGATACCATGTTAGGAGTTTAGGAATTTTTCATTAAGGGGAGAAAGGATCTAATGCCTTATTTCTTCTCCTATAATGTCAGTCTCATAAATCCTTTAATCATAGGCTATAGCCCAAGTTGTTCTTAAATGGGGACATTAGGATATTAAGACACTTAG
Organism: Pseudotsuga menziesii; assembly: GCA_001517045.1. NCBI lineage: Eukaryota > Viridiplantae > Streptophyta > Pinopsida > Pinales > Pinaceae > Pseudotsuga > Pseudotsuga menziesii. Next base: position 376,768 of record LPNX011216936.1, read on the forward strand.
TAGTTTGTAAATATCAACTTGGTATAATGTATCTTTAGATAAAGTGTGTTTTAATATCCTGATAAAAAAAATCATCTAGGTCGGATAGAAAAAACACATTATAGTGTCTTCTAGAGGGTCCCTTAGAGAGGACCTCTTCATATTTTATTTAATTTTATGTTATAAATATGATTGAATCCAAGTTATTTGAGCATGTATTCTATCTTGTAATCAGTGTATATCTTTGTTCATTGTCTATGTGTTCATTATCTATCTTTTTTACTTATTTTATCATGGTTCCAAAGTATTTTTGGGTATAACTCCCTCATGAGTGGACTAGGATAATCAAGTTCTAGTGAAAGTTAATTCTTTGTATTATACATGATAGAGTAGTGTGTTTTATTTTATTGTGTTTGTTTTAATTATTGTAGGTATAGAATAATTTTTTTCTTATATCTCTTATGATATCCCCATCCTATAGGAGTTATGTATTTGTTGTGGAAGGTTGTGTAGTATTGTTTTGAGTGATCAATAATTATTATGTTGATATCTATTATGTATTAAACTAATATGCTCTCTGGTAATTTCTTGCACGATATCCTAGAGTATTTTCATTGAGATTGATCTGCATGATATTAGAAAAAAATTGAATCTACTAGTCATTGATTCAAAGGTATTGAGATCTCAATAAAAGAGTAGATACAAGATGTTGGTATAAATATCTATATGTTGAATCGATGTGTAGTCAAGATCTTATAAAATTTCATACATGTGGGAGAGTAAAGAAATGCCACATGACATAAGTTCTCTAATGCAATGGGTATTAGATACTCTATTGGTATTAGAGAAAGGAGTCTGATTATGAGAAAAGAAAACATATATGTGATCTAACCTAAATTGATTTGGCTCTCATAGTTAGATATGACAACTATTTCAACACCTTTATGTGTAATGTTCATTGTGTTTCCAAAATGAAGTGATTTCTTGGTATGAAGAGTTGTTATGTGGCGTATGTCAAGAGATGATAATAATAACAACATGGAACCCACATGCATGAGAGGTACAACCTACATCATAGCTCAAGTTGCAGATGCATGGAAAATAATGCAGAATGTCATTCAAAGAATGGAGGTGTCAGTGGGAAAACCAAGGCTCGCCACTCAAACCATTGAACTAGGATTGCAAGGCAAGAATAATCATGTCTTTTAAGAATGGAAGCCAATTAATTACAGAAAGTTCCTTATGTAATTAATGATGGCTATCAAGGGATATTCATGGAGTTTTTCTTCGTGAAGCGTTGAGAGACTACCATCCATGAATAATATGTTAAGCTATATGCAAAGGAGGAACCAAATTACTAGTTTTGTTGTGTTTATTGTGTCCTTCAAATGCAAGAGTTAATAAAACTACATTTATTGATTTTTATTTTGTAAAATATGTTGAAGTTAGGTCATTTAAAGAAAGTGTCTTGGGATTTGGTATCATGAAATTTATAGTTGTTTAGTCAAAATTGATAGATCATATTATATAAAATAGTTGATTACATGGGAAAATAAAATGTCATATTTGAGATGCATGTTCAGTGGTACCGAATACATCATGTTTTGAGTCTATGTTATAAGGAATAGTTTTGTTTAAAATTTTAATCATGAAATTATTGCATAAATTTAGTTTTCCAATCCAATTTCATAGGTTGTTATGTTTGAAGTGTGAACAATCCAACAAGAAACATTTTATATTAAAAAGTCATGACAATCAAAGACTCCAGATTCAAAAAGGTGGAAAAAATGGACATGGTTATGATCTTAACCTATGTAATGGGAAAATCGGAGAAATATGCATTATAACTAAGGTAAATGTAATTGGAATACTATTGTAAGTCCTGTTAAAGGAATATTTTCCCCATTGTTGAGTCCAAGGTGTTGTTCCTAGTTATAGGAAGGTTTCATTACCCAAAGGTAGTAATCATCCATCTTATTCAGGGAACAAGCAATGGCGCATGTAATCCCATAATATATTTTTCTCAAGTATATGTATAGAGGTTGTGGCATCAAGTTGTGTAATTCACCACTTTCAAAGTAGGTACAGAGGTGGTAGGCATACCGATAAGCTAACGTAATGTTCAATAAATTAATATGAATCTTTGATTAAGGGAGAAGAGTGAGTTATTCTATGAGTGTTAAAATGTTGGGACCAAGTTATGATTAAGGGGGGATTTTAGCATGTTGATGAACCACATAAGTGAAAAGGTTTCCTAGAGAATTGAAGGGTACAATTGATGGAAACCCATGTATTCTAACATATTGATTTATTTTTATATGGACATCAACAATAATTTTATGTAGGTACAAAAATATGGACTCAGAAAGAACAATAATAAAACCTAATAATGAAGAAATCCTAAGAAAATGACTATGAAGATTGAAGACGAAGTTGAACCATTTTTCAACTAAAGATGAAAACATTACCAAGTTGAATAAAAAAATTGTAAATATGACCCAAAGGAAGACCAAGATGAGAACAACCCACAATAGTGACAAAGGAAAACATTATTGTCACTAATAAACATTAAGGGGAGTGTTAAAACAAGTATGAAGTACTGCAATGTTTATTTGAGAATGACAATGATAGAGATACACATAACCAACATTAAATGAGGAAGTTGGAGAAAATATTTCAATAAAATAAAAGTCGGCTAAATTAGCTAGAAAAATATTGATATAGAGGCTTCTAGAAAGGACCTATTATTATGTAATTTTCTAATATAAATACAATTGAACCCAAGCCATTGGATCATAGATTCCATCTCTTTGTTCATTGTCAATTTGACCATTCTCTATTTATTTATCTATTTTATCAATACAAAAACATTAAAAAGTGATCTTGTGGTAATCATCATTCGATATTTGAAGAGGAAAAAGGCTTGATTGAGTCTTAAAAAATGAGTAATTGTTGTGTGATATCATTGATGAATCCCTAAAACTAGAGTAGTAGACTTGTCCTTGGAATTATATTTAAAGTAAAATAACCCTCTACCTATCCCCTTTGATCCATTCTAAGAACCATAGATTTGAACCCTTAATTCCAAGGCCATAATAATTACATGCATGGCCTAAATGGCACCCTCACTAGCATGCATGTTCTAAGTGAAACCCTCGTTTAGTTCATCTTATCTTAGTTTAGTTGAAGTCATGTTATTTCAGCACAAACCAATGTGAGTTAATGCATCAACTAATTCACTTCTAGGGCTATAGTTAGCCTCATGTGTAATTGAATACATAGGTGGAATCAAATTCAACAATTAAAAAGTCTAAATAATTGAATAGAATGGATGAAGCATCCAAGCTATTTTTTTATTATATTTATGCATATCTAATTTACCACATTGAAATGAACAACACTCCAATTGAAGTTTGAATACATTGTCCACTCTCTTCAATACACAAGCTGAAATTAGGGGCAATCAATTGGAGGCGAAACTCATGAAATTGAGACCAAGTGATTTTGACTCTATTCAATGGTTTTTCACCAAGTTCAAATTAGTTCTCTTACATATCAAGTTGTGTAATATCAATAAGGATGGATCACAAATGGTACTCTCTATTCGAGTCCAAATTGGGTTTTGATTATAGTGTCTTCATTTATGCTTTCCATTATACTAAATTAGCTATTCAAGCGTCTTACAAAATGCCTACTTTGGATGTTTTTTATGCCTCCCTCATTCAATATCAAGATGAGATATCACAAATGGGCTTCCAAAATACCTATAAGGTGCATGAACATTCATCAATGATGGGAATAATGGCGCAAGCAAGCAAAATCCTTGATACAAGGTAAAAAAAGGAGCGAAAAAACAAGGATTTCTCATGAAGACTTCAACTCCGATGATGGAAATACCAAAGAGGAGAATCCATGGTGTATTTACTACAATATAGAACCACATAAAGATGAAAATTATAGGTACAATTTGTTTTTGAAGAAAAGGAATACAAGGGACGCAACAAGAAAGATGCCACACTGAAGAGAGCCAATTTCCTATATGCACTTTCGACAATGTCTAATCCATGCATTCTTAATTTGAAATAATTTGGAAAATTTTTCCCAAATCAAGTTTAAATTAAATAATGCATTGGATTTCTTGTCCCAAATCAATTTCTCATTAAAGAAGACATCTAGTATGTGTCTTCAGACTTTGGAGCTACAACTTTTGCTCCTATTCACCAATATCCACACAAAAATTTCTAAGTAAGTTAGATTTATCTTCATTTTTTATTCTATTTAATGGGTTTTCTCCCATATAGTTTTCCCATGTTACCAATTCTTTAGAGAATTTGTGTACATGGGTACCTAAGAAAGTTGAAATTGTCAAGGCCCATTTTGCATTTTTTTTCACCTAGTTAGGAATATGGCCAGGGGGGGTGGTTAGAGAAAAAAACCATATACCTATCCCCTTTATTCCATCCTAAACACCATATAACTGAACCCTTATCTCTCAAGTCCCTAATACTTACATGCATGGCCTAAACAGTGCCCTCTCTGACATGCAGGACCTAAATTGTTCCCTTTAAATTTCATCTCATCTTAGATTAGTTCAATTTAGTTCAGTGTGGATTAATGCATAAACCAATTCACTTACAAGGCTCTAGTTATACTCATGTGTACTATATGTGTCTCTAGAGTGTCTAGATCGCATCCATGTGCATAAAGTTTGAATTGCAGTTAGAGTGTCTCCTAGCTAACTTAGGGTTCAATTAAGGTAGTGATGGGGTAGTCAACTCACCCTAGGGAGTGTGCATGCTACCATGGGGATATATTTTATCCATTTAAGAATAATTAGGGTTCCTAAATACCTAATTTGTATTTAGTTCTAGGTTTCCTAGTTATACTATCTAAGTCATTCATTAAAGGTTAATGAAATGCATCATTCCTTCTTATTATATGTTGTAGAATTTTTGTGTGATTATTAATGATAATACATTTGTTACATGAATTGTTGGTTATTGATCCCTTTTCACATTAAATCTATCTAGTATTTGTGCCTGGATAAATTTATGCTCAATATTTATAGTGTTGGTATTTGTACAATATATTTCATTGATGTAGATGTTGAGAGAATTAGGGACATAAGGTTTAAAGGGGTGGGGAGGGAAAAGGAAATAAGGAAAGTTATATTCTTATATGAAATATGAGGTATGTGAAAGTGTGCTAGAGAGAAACAATAAACCAAGAAAGCTACATGTAGGAATAACTATAGAGGAACTTACAGGGAGTGGGTGTGAGTTAAAACAATGAGAGAGAGAGGAATATGTGCAAACTAATCTACTTAGAGGTTGTCGTGCAAAGTAGTGGGATTTCCATAGATCTAAGTTTAAATGTGTTTTCATATTTAAATATTTAATCACTATTTATGTTCACTATATATATATCCATTTCAAACTTAATAAAAACTAATACAAGCTCACTATACCCCATTTACTCACTATAGTCTTGATGCTTCATTTTAACCCTTAAAAATACATTTTTGAAGATGCACATGGGTCATCAGTTATGCAGCCAGCGTATATGGAGTTTGCACCATTACAACCCATGTACATTGGGTTTTGTGCTAAAAAACAAAAAAAAATTGTATTTTTCCTCATCAAGTAATGAATACCTTGATCCTTAGCCTTCCATATGCCTAGAAACGCTTTAATTCGACCCTCCATTTCCCATTTAAGGGATATATATTGAGCCATTGTGAAGCATTGGAGGAGAAAATTTGAGAGTAAGGAGACTATAGCAAAAAATTTCCCCAATTTCATATACTTGAGCCTATATCCATTTTTCCTTGTTGATAGAACCCTTTGTGCTCATTTCACAAGATATCCATTTCCTTTGGGAGCTTTCCTTTCTATGGAGGATTGAAGTGGTTGAGTCCCAGGTGGAGGGAATCGGTTTCTTGGTTCTGATGAGGTGATGATAGAGGTTGTCGCATTGTATATTTGTTTTTACATTAATAGAAATACCCATTTCTTGTCTAACTTTCATGTGCAATTTTTTATATTTGTATCCATGGCTATAATTTCTTTATACATGTTTAAATGGATTATTCTAGATTGAATACTAACATTTAATATATTTTATTATTGGATATATATTTGATATTGAGGAAAAATTGTAGGAACAAGCCTTTTATTGTGATCTCAATGGTGGTCATCTTCAAACATCCAGTTGAGGTATAGTTTCTATCCCTTAGTTGTTAGTTTCCTTAATTTATCCAGCATACTTGAGAATGGATGTGAATTATGGTGCCATATTGTCTATTGTGGTGCACCCAAAACTATAGGAATATTTTATGTTTAACAATCAATACTCCCTCTTCAACTAGAGCTGTCTTTTTGTTCTACAACCAATCTTGTCCCTAACGTACTGAGCTTAATTTGGACAAAGGATTCGTAAGAATGTTGGAAATAATTCTCACCTATGAATATGTACTATTTATCATATATAACTGGAGAAACATCTATCATCTTTCTCAATAAGTGCATTTGTCAGAATCTATACATCCTTTAAACTTTAGTTCATTCTCTCAGACATATTTGAGTCCACATGTACTTGTACCAAGTAGGTACTACAACACATTCTTTTTTGTACATTTCTATGTACTCTCTGCAAAACATACATTTGGTCCTACAACTAACCTGATACATCTCAACTAAATTTGAGATCCTTCAAATCTGAAATAAGAATTATCAACTTTAGATTTATCTTCATATGTGTGGCCATGGATGTTAGTTTTTAATCATTCAAGCTAGCATTATGTTAGGATCTTTAACTGAGAGAACAATAAGTACATCAATCAAACACAAGAGACAATGAACATAGTGTTTTTCCTTAGGGAATCCATAAATGGAGGAAACCCCGCAACTTCCTCAGAGATAGAATCAACACCAAAAGTAAAACCCCCAAAACAGTAAGATGATCTCCCGACAACAGTAACCTATTTCTTCCTTTCCCCAGTGTCTTTATCTTCCTCAGCTATGCACCACAATTGAGTGTGGATGAGTGTGTGCTAAATAGAGAGGCTAGCTCTCTATTTATACTAATTCCTGACATGACTAAAACCATAATAGGTCCGACCTCTCTAGGAGAGTCTAATAACCCTAGTGCCCCAGAACTGTGGGGACTTTAACCCTTAGACAATAGGAGGGTTACCCACAATAACTTGACTTGACTTGTTTACATTATAGATCCTATCGATCAAAACATCGAGGCATGACATGACACAATTACATCCTCAAATAAACATCAGCTTACAATAGATAAGAAATACAAGTGAATACATTCCAAATTTACAATTACATCAACACTCCCTCTTAACTAGGAAGGTATTCTCTCGACACAATTTTCATCACTAGTCTTCTTCTCTGGATCTTCTTGTCATCTGCATCTTTAAGTCATCTTTGTATTCAATTCATCTTTGTATTTAAGTCATCTTTGTCTTCGGATCTAGATCATCACTCGATCTGGGTCATCATCACCGAATCTAGATCATCACTCGATCTGGATCATCACTGGTCATCATCACTTGATCTGGATCATCACTGGACATCATCACTGGATCTGGATCATCACTCGATCTGGATCATCAGTGCCAAATCTGGATCATCTCAGAGACATCATAACTGCATATATATTGTAGCTTGATCTGGATCATCACTAGGTCATCATCATATGTGCTATCTCATGATTATTCACGTCACAGGAAGTTCTATAGAGCCAACCCTTTTTCATGCTGGTTGTAGGCCTATCCAGCATGTAGGTCTTCTTCAGTGCTTATATCTGACCTACTCATTAGAATGGCCCACCCATCACTTACATTTGACCTACTCATCAGAAATGCACGCCCAACACTCACATCTGATCATGTAGGAGCCTATAATCACATCAGAAAGGCCCAACACTCACATTCACCGGCATGATAGGACATAAATACTATCATCTATGAAAAGGATCAGCACTTACATCTGACCTACTCATCATAAAGGCATGCACTCACATCTGATCTTGTAGGAACCAATCCTACAATCATATCACAATGGCCCCCAGTCCCAGACTGAGCTACCTAGTAACTAACCAGGTACCTCCATTCTCCCGGAGAATGGAAGTTTCCCTTACATCTGACCTACTCGTTAGAATGGCCAACACTTACATCTGACCTGCTCATCAGAAGGGAATGCACTCACATCTGATCTTGTAGGAAGGAATCCTATAGTCTCATAAGAATGGCTCCCAGTCTCAGACTGAGCTACCTGGTAACTGACCAGGTGCCTCCATTCTCCCAGAGAATGGAAGTTGCCCTTACATCTGACCTATTCATCAGAATGGCCAGCACTCACATCTAACATGGAAGGAACCTAATCCTTTAACCATGACAGAATGGCTCAGCCCTCACATCTGACCTACTCATCAAAATGGCTCCTCAGTCCCAGAATGAGTATTCCCCGTAACTGACTAGGTACCTCCATTCCAAGAATGGCATTCAACACTTATATCTGATCATGTAGGAACCAACCCTATAGTCACATCAAAATGGCTTAGCACTCATATTTGACATGGGAGGAACCAAATACTCTCACCATGATAGAATGGCTCAGCCCTTACATCTGACCTACTCGTTGGAATGGCTTTTGGACTCGTCACTTCCCCTTGGAAGGGACCTCGATCTGGAGAACACCAAGCTTCTCCCTGAAGTACTCAAACTTCACTCTGGCCAATGGCTTCATCAACACATTAGCTATCTAATCATCTGTCGCAACATACTAGAGCGTCACTGCTCCCCTCTGCACCATATCCCTGATATAGTGATACTTGATCTCGATATGATTCGACTTGTCATGGAACAATAAATTCGCTGACAACTTCACACAACTATGGTTGTCACAATGTATACAAGTAGCATCCAACTGGAGATCAAATAAATAAGACAGTAGCTTCCTCAGCCATACTACCTCACAACTAGCTGAACAAGCTACAACATACTCTGCTTCAACTGTACTCAGTGCCACACAGGATTGCTTCCTGCTAAACCAAGAGATCACACCTGATCCCATACTAAAGCAACATCCTGAAGTGCTCTTCCTATCGATGGAACTTCCTTCCCAATATGAATCAACATAACCCTCTAGGTTATATTCTAATTCACATAGTACTTGAGCCCATAATCAATTGTACCCCTCATGTACCTTATAATATGCTTTGCAACAGTCCAGTGAACATGTCTTGGATATGTCAGAAACTGGCTCAAGGTGTTCACAGTAGAGCAAATATCTAGTCTTGTGTTCGTTATGTACATCAAGGACCCAATCATCTGGCGATACATCATGGCATCAACCGAATCTGATGAAGCATCACTCAATAGCTTTAGGTTTGATTCCATAGGTGTGGCCACAGATTTGCAGTCCATCATCCCAAACCTCTTCACGATCTCTACTGCATGCTTCCCTTATCCAAGGGAGATTCCATCCGCACTCTACCACACCTCCATACCTAGAAAATAATGCATCATACCCAAGTAATTCATTTCAAACTCAGTATCAAGATTTCTGTTCGTATCAACAATCAACCCATCCATACCTGTCACAAACAGATCATCTACATACAATACAAGCCTCACTGGGCTGCAATCTTCAACCTTGTAGTAAAGGTTGGAATATGCTTTACTCTTGGTAAATCCCAAACTGGATAGAAAGCTATCAATTCTATCGTACCATGTCCTAGGTTCCTATTTCAAACCGTATAGGGCTTTCTTCAATATGCACACATGAGACTCCCTGTCTTGTGTCTCAAAACCGAGTGGCTGCTTGGCATACACTTCCTCTTCCACTACACCATTCAAGAAAGCAGTCTTAACATCCAGTTGGTGTATCTTCCATTTCATCACTCTATCCAGAGCAAGTATTGATCTGATAGAATTGTATCTGGCTACAGGTGCAAAGGTTTCTTCATAGTCTATTCCTTCTTTCTGAGAGAAACCCCAAGCCATGAATCTTGCCTTATATTTATCTATGCTATCGTCTGCAGCATGCTTGATCTTGTAGATCCATTTGGAAGTTACTACTGAATTCCCTTCTAGTCTTGGGACAAAATCCCAAACATCATTCTTCATGATTGATTGATATTCTTCAATCATAGCATCATTACATTCTTTCCATTCTACCGCTTCTTCATAATTGGAAGGTTCTTTATCGATGAAATCACATAGTAATGCTACATACCCGGAGCAGGATCTAGTCCTCTTCCTTTCTCTGTGATTCTCTTCTGGAGCCCCATATATTTCTGCACCTTGGATAAATTCTTGTACCCAAGAAAGTTTCCTCTTATGAGGATTCTTCTCTGGAGGTGGATCTACAGGTCTTTGTGGTTCTTCAAATTCTCGATCTTCTTCTTGAGCTTATTTGTTCATGGTTGTATCATGAATTCTGGGTGCTTCTGCTTCTTCATATTCTATAGTAGCTTTCTTTCTAGATTTGTTGTAAGTTGTTTCTTCATCAAATGTCACATCCCTACTGATATCAATCTTCTTGAATCCTGGGAAGTATATTTTGTAAGCCTTCGAGCTTTCAGAGTATCCCACAAATATACCCTTCTTTCCTGAAGCATATAATTTAGTCATCTTTTCTTTTGGAATGTGTATGTACACTGGACAGCTGAATATTTTGAGATGGCTGACTTCTAGTTTCTTGCTGGAGAAGACTTCTTCAGAAGACTTTTTCTCGAGTACTCTATGTGGAGTACGGTTCTGTACATACACAACTGTTCTGGCATCTTCTACCCAAAGATGCATAGGAAGATCTTGATCATGAAGCATTGCTCTTGTAGCTTCCATGATAGTTCTATTCTTCCTTTCTGCAATCCCATTCTGTTGTGGATTATAAGGAGTGGACAACTCCCTCTTAATCCCCAAGTCTTTGCATAGCTCTTTGAATTCATTCGAAATGAATTCTCCACCATTATCTGATCAAAAGGTCTTGATATTATTTTCAATGTGATTCTTGATCAAGACTTTGAATTCCTTGAACTTGCTGAATAATTCGTCTTTGTTCTTCATGAAGTAAATCCATGTCTTCCTAGAAAATTCATCAATAAAAGAAACATAATATACATACCCACTTAGTGAGCTTGATGACATAGGACCACATACATCGGAGTGGATGATTTCCAAGATTCCTTTTGCTTTTCTTTCGCTACTTGGAAATGTCTTCTTTGTATTCTTTCCTTTTGCACATCCTTTGCAGACCCCATCATGTTTTTCTTGTATTTTTGGAAGACCTTCAACATTTTTGCTTGCAAGAGGTAGTGCTCTGTAATGTACATGTGCAAGCCTTCTATGCCAAAGTTCATTTGGCTCTACTGTTTCATATACCAAGGATTGTTTTGGATGGCCCTTCAATTTGTACAATCCTCCTTCTTATTCTCCAATCACCACCGCATCATTGATATTCTTTCCTTTTGGCCACATGATGACTTGACCATCTATAAATGAAACCCTCATTCCTTTTTCATCTAATGAATATATGAAGAGAAGGTTCTTCTTGAGTCCTGGTAAAAACAATACTTCCTTCATTGTCATAGAATTTCTAGAGTCTAGCTTATAGGAGGATTCCCCACTACCTTTTATTGGATATTGGTAGTCATCTCCTAGATCCACCTTGTGAGGTGATTCATGTTCTAATAATCTCATAAAGGATTCTTTGAATCCTGTCATATGTTTCGAAGCTCCACTATATTTGAGCCAATCATTGCTTCCATGAGTGATGTTTCCTGTGAGAGCGGAAATCAACACATATTCTTCCTCGCTTGAAGAATCTTCACTTTCATATCTAGTTCTTTTCTTGGATGGTTCATCATCCTCTACAGCATGAGCATGATGTCTTATTTTATTTCTCTTTTTCTTATTCTATCTTTTAGGACAATTTCTTGCAAAGTGTCCTACTTCATCACATGTATAACATCTGATTTTAGACACATCTTTCTAGTGTTATCTCTGTGAGAGTGCTTACCTCTGAGGTGATGAGATATTATTCTAGTTTTCTTGGAGTGTACCATGAGATATTGATCTTCACTTCCCATCTTCTCTTCTTGAGCTTCTATCTGATCTTCTTCTTGAGATCACTCTTCCCATAGTCTGCTGAACTTGACCAACTTCTTTCTACCACAGATTACTTGAATAAAGGAGTCCCATGATTTAAGGAGACCATTCAAGGTGGTCATTACAATATCTATAGATTCCACTTCTTCATCTTCTGCTTCCAATTGTTCCTTGATTTGAGAAACTCTTGTGAAGTAAGACTCGATTGTTTCTACATTCTGAATCTTCACATTCTTCTGTTGGTTTCTCAGACTCAACTTCCGGTTTATGTTCTTCCCTTCAAACAATTTGGTTAGGGCATCAAACATAGCTTTAGGTGTCTTTAGGGAGCACACCTATGGTACGAGGTTATCCTTGATAGAATCAACAATGATCCTCTTTTCCATAACCAACTTCTTCTTATGTAAGGCCTTTGCCTCATCTCCATCTGGAACTAGAACCTCCTCACTGATATAGGAGTCCAACTCATTTTCTTCCAAGACCAAGGAGATCCTATACTTCCAAGCCTAAAATTTATCATCTCCCTCGGGATTTTCATCAAACTTGGTATGAAGAGACATCTTAACTGATAACCTCAAATGGAAATACAAAAGATTTAGATCTTACTAGGTCAAGATGTCAGATCTAAATTTGGAGCTAGAATCCTGCAGAGCTAGTTCAGGAGCAGATTATTGTTTTACTTTTTCGGAGTTCTGTCCAACCAAATGCTTTGAATTTGATCCCTAACTTCGATTTTATGGAGGAGATCAATCCAGGCCTAGGCTCACTGAAAAATTCCTCTTCTGTGAAAAGCCCTAATTTTCGGCAGCGGTGTTGGGTCCAAAACTGAAAAACCTTAGAATTGGATTCTGCTTCGACAGAAAGATGTGTCCTAGGGAGGAGAGTTATTCCAACCTTCTTTTGCTAAAAATATGTTGAGAGAAATCCACAAAGTAGGAATCCCTACTTCTGGCAGTTGGACAGTGTCGTCTTCTGAGGTTAGCTCTGATACCATGTTAGTTTTTAATCATTCAAGCTAGCATTATGTTAGGATATTTAACTAAGAGAACAACAAGTACATCAATCAAACACAAGAGACAATGAACACAGTGATTTTCCTCAGGGAATCCATAAATGGAGAAAACCCCGTAACTTCCTCAAATATAGAATCAACACCAAAAGTAAAACCCCCAAAATAGTAAGATGATCTCCCGACAATAGTAACCTCTTTCTTCCTAGCCCCAGTGTCTTTCTCTTCCTCAGCTATGTGCTACAACTGAGTGTGGATGAGTGTGTACTAAATAGAGAGGCTATCTCTCTATTTGTACTAATTCTCGACATGACTAAAACCCTACTAGGGCCGACCTCTCTAGGAGAGTCTAATAACGCTAGTTCCTCGAAACTATGAGGACTTTAACCCTTAGGCAATAGGAGGGTTACCCATAATAACTTGACATGACTTGTTTACATTATAGATCCTCTCGATTGGAACATAGGGGCATGACATGACACAAGTACATACCAGAATAAACATCAGGTTACAATAGATAAGAAATACAAGTGAATACATTCCAAAGTTACAATTACATCAACAATGGACTTATATTCCATCACCCTAAAACTCTTCAATATCTCTACTGTATATTTTCCTTAACTAAGGAAAAAATTGTTTGGCGATTGCAACACCTCTAATATCAAGAATCATAACAAGATTCTTGAATATTGTTCTTATATTCCTTCTAAAAATGAGCACCATACAAGACTTCTCTTAATAGTAGGTACATCAATTAGATTTACTCGTTCTTTAGGAGCTACTAAATCTAGCTTCTCCATCTCACCATCAGGATGTGAGAATCATAATTTGGGTCCTCCATCATGGATACTCATGCTCATGTATGTAATGATCTCTTCTTCACACATGAATGTAAATAATATAAATTAAATATCTTCAGGATTCTTCACATCTCTCAAAATAATATTAGGGATCCTATTTTGACTTCTTCCTGAGGAACATAGGAACCTCTTGATCTGATCTCTTTCAAGATCAACTATTGGAATGAATCCACAATCAATGCATCTCATAGTTGTAGGTCAAGGTATATGGGTTTTCCTTAAAATACAAGTTATTCAAATGATTAACAACGCTTCATAATCAAGAAATGCAGTGACATGAATACTTTCAATATACTAGCAATGGTTCATACAGTTATGTACACATATTAAATCAATGTTTTGACATAACTCCATTCATATTTCATGTAATTTTTTGAAGCACTATGTCAGTCCTATATTCATATCTCATGAATATTTATGCAGGATCATATTCTTCTTAATTTATACATAACATGAATTTTACTATTTACCAATAAATAGAAATATTGTAAAATATGTTTTTAATCATGTTATACCATAACATCATTCCTAATCCTAGGAATACAGATTGTAATAAAATAGAATCAAAAGCCTTTAAATATGATTTTATAAAATCATGTGATAATCAAACAATCATGTATCCATATATTCATATCTTATGAACAATCATACATGTATACTTCATGAGTTTTGTTATTTGTCGATAACAGAAATACAATCAACATATATTCTCAACATGTTATATCATAATAGAATTATGAATCCTAGGAATACACATCTCTGACTATAATGAAACACATTCAAAAAAATTTGGATTTGATTTAATATGAGAGTATGATAAACAAAATACAAGTACTCATCTTTTTCTTTTTTTCGGGCACCCTCTTGATCTATGCTTCCTTGCAGAGATTACTGGAGTCTGTTGGCCTTGATCTCCTTACAAATTTGAGTGCATGCATGACGTATTAAGTCCCTACTTGGAAAATTTGGAACCCACTAAAGAAAATTCTCTTTTACTCTATAGGAAATCATCCTTGTGAAGATAATCATCCTTTTCCTCGTATGATTTCTTCTTAGAAGGTTCATCTTCTTCTACTTTGGTAAATGAATGAACCTGGTATTCACACTTTTTCTTTTCCTTGCACTCCCTTTAATAATGACCTTTATTTAGACAATCATAGCATTGAACCTTTGATTTTCCAAAATTCTTAATGTACTTCTTTTTCTTCGAATGAAAGAAATTATTTGGAGCAAATGGTTTCTTCCCTTTATTGATTCTTTCCATGAGGGGAATATTTTCTTCCTTAGTGGACACTTACTTGATATAGATTCTCCCCTCCTCTTGTATACAGTCATGCAACAACCCTTTTAAGTTGGGTTTCTCTTCTTGGTATTTTACCACAACCAAGAATGGTTATCATGATGATGGGATACCATCAATGGTGGTTTGAAGAAGATCAAATTTATCAATCACTACTCCATGTTGGTTGGAATATTTCACCTCCTATGGACAACAAGGTGTTCCACTGGTCTGAATGGTTCAGATCTAGAACAAATAGAGGATAGAGGTTGAAGAATCTCCCTAGACCCCGTAGATACCTGGAATGAAATGCTTCGATAGTAACCCTATGTACCTGCAATAAAGCTTGAACATGCAAACATATCGAAACTACTAAAATATAATCTACTGATCTATGTTACTGACTAAGGAATCTAACAACATACATGTGAAATCAAACAACAACAATATATGTGGGACAAAAATCAACTTGCATTAAAGAAATATGAAGAAGTTTACAACCAAACCTTAGTGTTGACATGCATCTCCATGAAACTAAGCATTCTCATCCCCGTAAGCTCTGACTCTAGCTCTCTATGGTCTCCCAAATGATCTTGGACCAAGTAATAAATCCAACAACATAACAATACCTTAATAATTCCCCCCTCAAGCATGGATATGCGCTTGTATTTATAAGGCTCAATGGATAGGGTAGGTTGAGATATTAGTGGATGAGGTGGCCTCTAAGATCCTAAGATGAGGGATCTCAATCTCAACTAACCCACAATGGTAGGGATAAGGGAGGGTACAAGGATTATCATCTAGAAGCCTCGATAAACTTCTATTTTTCCCTTTTTACTCAAGGTACTGCGTTTCTCCTTCAATGACAGAGCAGTTCTGGTAAGAAACACTTATGGATTAAGGGTCATAAGTGGTGGCAATGCTTGTGGACAATAAGGGATAGGCAGTGCGAACAAGGTACTGCTTCTAGACAATAGAGGAAGTGTGGTTCTAGGAATTTTCATGAAAGATTGATAATTAACATGAGTTTCCACTCCAAGAGCTGGGATTCAGGGAAAGTATGTATGTCCAAGGTCTTATCACATGATGGTGACAGGATTTTTGTATAACACTCCAATTCTAGCAAGTTGATCACTAACTTAATTAAGAGACCTTGGTGAATAATGTTTCCACAATATAGTTCTTATCCATCTTTATGTTCTGAGTATTATTCTTCAAATCCCTCTTTTGTCTTAGGGCCTTATTCCCATATATATTTCTAATTGTATCAAAACACTCCTTTGCGGTCTTCAATGGAGTGATCACAGACATGAGATTATCCTTAGTCGAGTCATAGATTATTTGCTTCTCCTTTTCTTGATTATTCTTGAAGTTGATTCACCCTACATTTGATGTAGGCTCATCCACCACTATGGATATGTAGCCATGTAGGTCATGCTCTTGAAGAATGTTCAATACCCTTGCCTTCCATGTGTTGAAGTTGGAAGTTCCATCGAGACGGTATTTCAATCAAATTAATATTGACATCATAGCTATCAAACTTTGATAAGCTCCTTAGGATCATGTACGATTCTAGTTTCTTCCACAAACTCATCTCCTTCACTCTGTAATATCCGATGCCACATGAATGTTTGAGAAAATAATGAACATATCTGAGCTTTAAAAAAGTTACCAATCAATAAGTGAACATGAATGGCATAATCAAATCAACCACAAAAATCATTCATCCACATAAGACAAGATCTACCCTGGGGAAAATCCTCAAAACAAAGAGGATGAAAAAACCCAACAATTATTCATAGTAAAATAGATATATTGCATAGAATGGCTTTTACAACATAAGCATATTTCTCGATAAGAGAGAACACGGAGCAATAGAGAAGAGACACTCTATCAATTGTAATGAACTTGTCAAGTGCCCAAAAATTTAATAACAAGTAAAAACTCATGTCATGCAGAAAATATAAAATAGGTGTGAAGATAATCTTTCCCTAGTGCATAGTAATGCACCTTTCCTACACTAGTGCCAAGTCGGTTCCTTAGAGAATCAATCATCATTCCCTCTTATAAAGTGAGACATTCTATGTGATACTAGGCATTTTCTGCCATACCAAGCATTTTCTACCATACCGATAATTGGGTGTTTTCCTTTAGGAGAGACACAAAAAATGAGATCAAGAGATAGAACCTAGGTGCTAAACGAGATGCAGTGAAATGTTGTGGAACTCCAGTTAGATCAACGGTTACAAAAAATAACGCATGGGGAAGGTGCATCCACAATAAATAAAGGGATTGAGCTAATCAAAAGATAGATCAATAGATCAACTATTTATGTTAATATATCTTTGACAGAGTGCGCATATGTTAATTCACTCTGTTGAGGAGTTAATTATGACGAAAGGTGGACACATGGTGCATTTTCATTGATAACGATGAGATTTTTTGTAAACCACCTAACTCGCTAGGAGTTGTGGTTATAAAAACGCATTATGGTTTCTAACCAAAATAACCGACCAATAAAGAGTCTATGTCATTGTTGTGTCATCCCATTAAAAAGAGATCATGTTTCTATAAGGGCCCCACACCTTAAATGATGTCAGACTAAATAGAACCAAACCAAATTAATCCAGTTATCCAAATTTTCTAATTTTGAATCCGTTAAAAGTGATTTTTCCTTGTTTGTCATTATTGTTCATTGGAAATAAGAAGTCGATCCATGAATTAGTTCATCTATCCAACATGTACCTACAACCAAAATATGTTGATCGTGTTCTAATTGGGCGACTAAAGTACTATCTATGTACCTCTAAATCATTTAATTTTCTTGGGAAATAAATTACTTTTCCCTAATTCATCCTATTCATTCATTCTAGTCTAATTTTGTTGAACAATAAGCTTCACCATGGCATAACCTTCCAAGGCTAAACTACCTAAAACCTTTTTTGTTAATGATGAGCACATTCTAGATAAACAAGCCAATTTGTTTATACCATCATAACCAATTCTAACCTAAATGTAAGATTTTAAGAGGTCGATTCATTAGCCATTATAGACCAAGATCCATTTCACCTATTGGACTCCAATATTTCCCAAGTATGTATAATTTTCAAAATTTACAACCTTCTTCTCTATGCAATACTCTCCCATCAAGAATGAAATTATGTCATCGGATCTCTCCACCTCCCTATGTGGCATACATATAATCAATAAGCAAAAGATGTTTGGTATCCCAGAGTTCTTGAAGATTCAATCCCTATATGAGAGATCATTTTTATCCTCCTACCAAAACTTCATCCCTTCTTATTGAAACCTATTCTTACTATGACATCTAGAGAAAGGATTTGTTCTCCCCAAAACCCCTTCGCCTTATGAGTTTGTGGTGTTTTCTGAAGTCTCACGAAAATAAATATCTGTTATCTGCAGAATTCTTGGTTATCAAAATTATAATCAAGTAGATGATTTGGTTACAGGGTTTTTGATAAGTGTAACACCTATGTCTTCAAACACCTTCCCGATGTATGACATGCATTTACCTAACTCAAACAATTTATGAGAAATTAGAATAATTTATTTTCATACCCTCTTCAAATACCCTTCCTACCTATTTTATTTGTTTCTATATAAAAAAAAATGAACATTTCAAATGTTTAAACTTGAATATTGTATATAAAAATGGAATCCCTATTCCATTACTTAGATGGAATGGTCGGTTCCTGAGAAGAGATGACAATGTTAACTATTCTTAGTTTTCCAATAAATTAATGATCATATTAAACACCATCATCCATGGTTTTGGCCCTCCAAGGACACTTCCTATAAATCGAAAGTGGTTCCAGTTTACTTCTAAAGCCATGATACGAGACTGGTTTTTATTTGAAGAGTATATAGTGATTAGGGTATATGGATTTGAGGAAGAACCCTATCAGCTTCTATCCTTCCTTAATCCCAAATTATTTTCTATGTAGTATGAAAGACAAATATTCAAGGTTGATGAGAGGCATTTCAGGAATTATAGACATCTCGAAACCTCAAAATACCACAAGAAATTGATCCTTTTTATCTTAGAGGACTAAAAGCAGTGCAGTGTTTAGACAAATTCTTGATTTAGATGAATTTGAAGAAAGGGTAAGTTTTAGTTTATGACCCCTATGGGTCTATCTCTAAACGAAGAATGGAAAATAAGAATTATGCTTATGAATCCACTCCAAGGCTAAATTGGAAAAACATTACAAATTTGGAAAGTTGGGAGGAAGTCCAAAAGGTTTAGGAGCTCATGCAGGAAGTGAAGTTTAGAGAGCACAAATATAGAAAAAAAAAAGGATTTGAAGAGATTACCACATACATGGAGATTGATGATTCTAAATAAGAATGCCCAACAAAAATGGATAGAATGGGAGAAGAATAAGTTGGAGAGGAATACAACCATGTGAAGCTACCCAAATAAATGATGGACATGATACCACCTCCTCCTTACATAGGAGTAGTCCCATCAATCAAGTTTACTTATTATCCTTGTATGAGTTTCACATATCCCAGAATGCTTCATATAGAACCTTCAAAGTATCCCTCCGTAGTCTTAGTGCAAGTGCAAACAAATTTGTAGACCAGATATAACAATATGAAGGAAATAAATCTAAAGATGATGAAATACACCCAGAAGCATTTATGTGCATTAGGTAAAAGATTACTTACAACAAAAAACCACAAAAGGGATTCCATAAGATGGTATGTGGTGCAATCTATAGTTCTGAATCCTACTAGCCTAAGTGACTACAGGCTTGATGAATCCCAAGTTGATTTCAAGAAATTTGAGAATATATATAAAGTGGATTTCTTCAAGCAAACAAGTGACATGATTTTCAATGAGGTTGTTCAATCCATAAAAATAGAAAGGAATCTAAGAACTTCTTTAGAGAGATTTGAATATATATGGGAAGCAAAAAAAGTTACAGTAAGGGATTAGCAAGTAACCCTTAAAATATTGGAAAATAAAAATCATGGATTTGAGTACAAATACAGGTAATAGTTCACATGTTGAGGCCATATTAAAGGATAAATACAATGAAATATCACTCCTAAAGAAGAATTTAAATATCCCAGCAGTGTAACTGGTTCATAGTCTAGATTTGAGGTAGGCCCATGAAGAAAATGAAAAGATTTATGCCAATTTGCTTCGATTCAATAAGTTGATTGAAGATAGAGGTGGAGAAATAAATGAACTCATACTACAAATTTCCTCACTAAAGATTAAAATTCCACAAACCCATCCAAGGAAATCACTCCATGCCTATCCTCTAATACTCTGGAAAAAAAATAGTCAACAGAAGAGACAAATCCTTCCACAAGAGAGCTTAAAAACCAAGATCCACAAAGGGAAGTGGTTGATGTAGATGAAATGGATGATATTACCCTACCCAATAGGTAGATAAATATAGGGTTGATAAACACAATAATATTAAATATCTTGATCTTTATGTATCACGGAAAGAGGAAATAATCTTAGAGCTCAAAGGAGATGTCTCTGAAAAGGAAGATGGAATTCATGACTTAAAGAAAGAGATAGATGAGATTAAAAGATGAGTAGCTAAGCTATATATACACATAGAAGGAAAATATTTGATTATAAGGACTAATACAACCCTTTGGGATGATATATCTCAACTAGTTATAAATGTATGGGATCATTTTAATGTTATCCAAGAAGAGATGGAGACCAGTAAATATACTAAAGAAGAAACTAAAAGCATAGATAGAGGGTTGGGACAAATGTCAAAGCAAATTGAAAAAATAATAGATTACGTAAATCGCATAAGTAAAATTCGTTTAGAGTAGTTATAGATAACAAATAGAAATCAATTGATAAAGATGGCTAAGCAAATGATAATGAAGCAAATTCTTTTGAAAAGAACACAAATTATCATGCAGATTCTTAATTATGATATAACCATTTTTAAAAGTATGTTTGATAAGGTGATGAAGCTAGTATTTCCACATCCATGCGACGGAAAATGATAAGTAATCTCTGAGGATGAATTTAAATAGAAGATGACACAGAAAAGGAATGAAGCGCCTCTAACATAGGAATTAGAAGGTGTTATCACAGGTGAGCGTATGATTGACAGACTAAAGCCGCAACTTTAGATATGGATAAACTTAAATATATTATTAAAGAACATTGATCCTTTATGTAAAGAAAATTAATGTTGAGACTTAATTGGAATATTAAAGTCTCGTCAGATTCCAATAGGTAGAAATTTGAAGGTAATGATAAAGTATGCTCAATTATGCACCTTCCAAACAAAAATATCTAATTCAATCTTATGGCTCTGCATTGGGTCAATCAGGTGTACAATAGTATCCTACAATTCCATGTCAATTCCTAGGCCATCCAAATCATTTATATTTCAAGCCACCTATAGGTCAGATGAATCCACAAGTGACACCCCAGATTCAATAAGGAATGGCTCCTTTAAATTATCCAACTGGGTTGACCTAGGTGTACATGAGAGGACACATTTTGTATCCAATTAAAGGAAAGAAGAAAAGTGCAGCTAAGAATATGAACTGAAAGATCAAAAAACATTGTAAACGGTCAAATGTAAAAAGTTATATTGTAAAGGGTGATAAAGTGAAATTATGTTACGAGTAAGTTCAAATCCAGTGATCATATTAAATTATATGTGGGGGATATATATGGTAATACGAGCTCATTGACCGAGGCTGGAAGTTTTAGATGTAGAGTTTCTATGTCTATTTTGTTAAGCCGATGAACCCTTTTTTTTTTATAATATCTTTACTTAATATTCATATTACACAGTATCATAGAGAGGTTTTTCCTTCTATTTTTTCTGTTGTTATATTGTTTCCATGTCCATGAGAGCTTTCATGAGATGATAAATTAAATTGAAGCAGCAAATTATGTATCATATAAGTATTAGTGATTATTTGGTGTGGCTGAATATTGAATCTAATGTCATAGATCTCAAATGTAGTTTTCCCCTATGGCGTAGTTTTGAAGTTTTGTGACGATATAGTGATGTATGAATTTTTCTTCTATTATTATTTCCATCTTGTTACCTAATAATATACAGATAAAATCATGATTTGTGTTTCCTTTTATGAAAGAAATATTGAATTATTTGCTTTAAGGCTCAATGTGTTCATTCCTTTACTTGATTCAAGAAATCCATCTTGCATGTTCTTCTTGAATTCATCCTAGTTTACATTTATTAAATCCACATGGATTTCCTATCATATTTTCTTCTATACTATGTAAAATTCCTCCGCAAGATCATTTTACACCTCCAAAATTTTCCATATCTTTTTTTTACCAAATTTTACAAAGGATGAATCCATATCAAATTTATCTATATATTTATATCTAATATCTATAAAATTTGAGCTCCTATCGTGCCTAGACATATTCTATTTTCAACCTAGAGTTCCTCTGGGACTAGAACACTTGCCTAATCAAGGGAACATTTTGTTCTTTTAATAAATGATTAGAACCAATGACCCTTGTTTGTGGATCAGGTCACCCTCACTTAAAAGAAGTTTGTTAGATGTGTAGACTTGTTGGCAGTCAACAACAACCCCTTCATTCTTTTTTACTGAGAAGAAAATGATCAACTCTCTTCTATGATTTACTTTATAAAGATTATAAAAGAGTGCCCTCAGAATCCTCGATTCTGAAGGTACTCTCAATTATAGAAGAGTTAAGAGTCATATTTGAAATTTACGAAAGCATTTTCATAAATTTGATAAATTAGCAGCTGTGAGTCGCATAAATTTTATATATGATCAATTTTATCATCATTTAATTCATCTGATTAAATATATTGATTTAAGAGATTTAAAAGTATAGTATGCTAATTAGTTTGTGATTAAGATACATTTTGAATTTGTTTGGAGCTTGGGTATTGATAAGATATTATAAGTTCTTGAAATTCCTAGAACTAAAGGTGATTTATTAATTTAATATTTTCATTAAACCTGAGGTTCAGATTTCACATATAACTAAATCTTTAATATCATATCATTGCTTTGTAAAATTGTATATATATAACACAAAATAGTGAGAATGCAAATAAATGTATATTATTTTCAAATTTTCATGTGTCATATAAATATAACCATAATAGTTTTGTGAGCTTTATATCCTATCAAATCTGGTTTTGGGACATAATGGGTTAGGATTTCATAAAGTATTTAATAAAACTACATGTATATATGGTTTGAGTGTGAATAGGGATCATTAGTTAGTTGCATTTCAAGAACATTAAGGATTATTATTATAACTCTACATCATCGTGTTAATAAGTACGACTATCTTCCACGTGTAATCTAGGATGATTATCAATTGACAGTTTTAATGAGGAGTCGTGATTCATATGGCTAATAGACAAACATTTGTTACAAACATCGTTGCATGAAGATTGAATTGATATTAGTATTTGGTTAACACCTATCGATTTAAGTGACAACTATGGGTGTAATGATAAAATCGTATCAGTAGAATTTAATTCCATATATGACTGATAACCATTCTTGATGATTGTATGAGCTCATCATTCCAGATTTAATGTCATTAAAGTTTTGATTTATAATCCCTGATTAGAATGATTTCTGATATGAAGGATTAGTTAGAGTTTGAAATCTCCTTTGCATACTGCTCTCTGAAGAATTTCAATTAGTCGTGGCTAGTCCATTCATTTATCATAGCAGAAACACTGGCTGTTGTGCTCATCATCTCCAAATTTGGTTAATATGGCTAAAACAGGGGTTCTCATCTCTGTCACCTATGAATCAAATGAGGATTTGAAATTTCATGTAATGTCTTATACTTGGGTGCCTATTCCTTCCATTTTCACGACTTCATCCATTTCAATTCATGACCATAGTTGTAGTGAGAAAACAATGGCTCCTCTCAGCCAATTCGAAATTTGAGGACCTGAGCTTGTTGAAGCTGATGAGAAAGTTGCTCTGTTATTCGAAAATATTGGATGGGGTAAGTTTTTCAGATGTTTTAATGGCCATAACGTCGAGGTTACTAAACAATTTGCTATGAGTTTTAAGGAAAATGTAGCTCAGATTGGAGATTTCAAGTTTATCATTGATGAAGATAAGATTGCAGGAGCTACGAAGCTTCCTCAAACTGGAGAGCAATGGTTTAAAGGAGGGAAAGTGGATAAGAAGAAATGTCAGTCCTTACTATTTCCCTTAGAGGCCAATGCAAAGTTGAAGATTGGGGTTTCGGTTAAATTTTTAAAGCCAGAATGGAGAGCATTTTATGAAATCCTAGTCAGGTAAGTATCTTGTGATGGCCGATTCTCTCATTTGCATTATTATCGTCTGCAACTACTGTTAGCATTGAAAGGTTTTAAATTTAATCTTCCATTTTACCTATTACAAAGTCTAAAGAAAATGGCACATTCGGTACAAACTACCATAGGTAATCCTGATAGGAGTTTGTTCCATCATGGTCTAATTAAAATTTTAATCCAGCATCAGCTGTCTCTTAGCTGTAAATCTTGGGATGAGTTTTTGGTTGAATGTAAATTAGGGCCAACACAGTATTGGCCAAACCCTCCCCCTAAAACTCGTAGGAAGCGTAAGGCTCCAGTAAAATCTGAAGTTGATAATGTTCATAAGGCTGAGACATGGGATAAAGAGCTTCAGGAAGCAAATCCACCTATAGGTAATTGTATTAGTAATGATGGAACTGTGAATGTAGCTCCCTGTTATGCTGAAGCAACCATGGGCCAATCCCTATCTGACAAGTGCTTTAGTACACCTACAAAGGTGAAGGGCAGACTGGCCAAAAATGAAGATATTGATGCTATTAACTATGAAAACCCCTCTGAGCTATGTATTCCTTGAAAACATGGTGATGAGTCCATGCGATCTGATGAGTCCATGCGAAAACTTTAACAATTAGCACATGTGTGTTGTGACAAAGGGGGTTTTGAACCAAAAGGTCTTGTGTTTGTTCGTACAAGAATAATTACTAGAAGTATGAATACTACACCTACAACCTCTGTTCCTGCGACCACTCAATAGAGTACTCATCCAGTGATTGTCCATCTTGAGGATGATGTTCCATCATTGGTTCCCGAAAACACGCATATGGATGAACCTCTTCTCATAAAGAATAATCATGAAAAATCATTGGCCAATGACACTACAGATTCAGGTAAGTTTAAAGCTGCTCCATCGTGCATGGATGCTTGTGGTTCGGGCCCTGAGCCATCTTTTATAAGATTTCAAAATATAGATAATCTTGATTCTTCTCAAGCAGATGATTCGTGTCATGATAAGAAGGAAGAAACTCTCCAACAGGTGCTTGACAGGGTATATGAAACTAAAATCACAGAATTGAAAAATGAACTAAAAAAAGGTCAAGCAAACGCAACCTTGAGAGATGAGGAAAATAAGACATTCAGGGCAGAGTTACTAAACTGAATTAATAGATGGAAAGACATGAACATCAAGAAAAATCAATACAAGAAAGAGAAAAAATCAATGATAGACACAAACCAGCACTTGCTTGAGCAAGTACATCGACAGAAGCTAGTAATCATCAGGCTCAAAGCCAAACTTTCTGAGGCCAGAAGAGTGATCGAATTACAAAGTAGAACCTGATGTTTTTTCTATTTTCAGTTATATGATTTATCTCTCTGTCGACAGGTAATAAAAGATTTTAAGAGCATGCCTGTAAAATTGTAGATTTTACACGCATGCATATAATTTGTTGGTTTTATTGTTATTTCTATTGAAACTGGTTTTAAAAAGTCTCTTATATTTGTTGAATAGGTGTACATGGTATCACTATACTATGCAAATACAGGATGTTTTGGATCACATCTGGCAAACGTTGATGCTTCTTGAATACTGTAATTTCAAAACAGCCACGAATATGTCAGTTCCATTAAATAATGAGATGATACAGGCTAGTTGTTTTATTGACTATTTTTATCCT
Source organism: Pseudotsuga menziesii (assembly GCA_001517045.1). NCBI lineage: Eukaryota > Viridiplantae > Streptophyta > Pinopsida > Pinales > Pinaceae > Pseudotsuga > Pseudotsuga menziesii. Next base: position 403,006 of record LPNX011216936.1, read on the forward strand.
ATAAGGAATATTTGCGACAGGTGTCTTTTGAAGAGATTCGATGCACTTTCATAGGAATAGACCTCTTATGGTATTGAATACATCATTTATGAAAAATTGAATTCAAAGACTCATGAAGTTATATATAAACTAGTAATTTTTATGTAAAGGAGGATGGAGTGACTGAAAAAAAACATCATTGAAATATTATTTCAAGTACTAGTTTTGTTCCTTACTGAGGTTTTATCTTCGGAGGTGGAATGTGACTAGAAATTCTCAAACTGGTATCGTTGATCGGTATTATTTTGGATACTTTTTTTATATTTCAATATATAATATTCTACTTATAATATTGATGCAGTATACTTGGTTATGCTTGTATTCATTTTGCTATATTACACTTTGTCAACACAATATTGTTATTTGAATTAGTATGTTATTATAATTGAATTAATGCGTATTTTTATTGAAAATTCGAGATATAATGATATACATATTTATGTTTGTTTTGACCTCATTTGTATTTTTGCAATGATTTCATTATGGACATTACCTTATATTCAAATATTTAATGTTGTTTATTAGTTGTTAATTAATTAAACGTTTCAGAAAAAATTGAAGTAATTGCTTATTTCAATTTCTCTGTCAAGGTAACTTATAGAAGAATGATTTAGTGTGGATGGTTTAAATATTTTCATTTAGATCTTACTCATTTATCTTTTTGTTCATTATTATATTAATTGATAATTAATATAATATTCAAATTGCTTTCAGCTGGGATAGGATAGTTAGTTAGTGTTATTTTAGTATAGTTTACATTTAACGGTTGTTAAATAGAATTTGGGTAATTTTAGAATAATTAGAATAGTATTTTAATATATATAATATTAAATACGAAATCCTCAAAAACTCGAAGACTTTCATTAAGAAAGCAATTCTACGATAACTTAGGTAGTAGTAAACTAATTTTAGGGTTTATTTAGATAGAAGCGGGATTAGGATAATTTTTTACTGAATTTTAGTTTCTCCTTAAGAGAAAAATTCAGTTGGTAGCAGGACCATAACCTGCAAGGTTTTGTCATCCCAAACACACCGGAAGCTGCTTTAAGCTGCTTGTGTGGGCTTAATCTCCTTAGTTGTCCTAGGTCAGAAAATCAGGCCAACAAATGGCGCTAGAAAGAGGGCCTATTAATGATTAATGGTAGGTGAAACTAATGAAAAACTTTCAACCCGTCAACATCCTCCAGAAGTAAGCAGATCACCATTTATAGAAACTGTTAGGAGCATCCTTAAACGTGATCATATCACATCTCCATTTACTCCTGAACAAAATACTCAAACTTTAGAAGATTCACGACATATTCTTACAAGAGCATACGTGAATCAACTTGGTGTATCTCCAATAGATTATGGTCTACCTAGACAACAATGACGTAATCCGCAATTGAACATAGTTACTCAAGATTTGGAAGAAGCTGATAGCACTCCACGTTATCAAATTAGAAGTCATCAAAGACAAATTACTCAAACAAACACTGCTAGAAGACTGAATTCAGTAGGTGGTTTTGATCAGCCACCTTATCCTCCAGAATCACCTCCTGATAGTCCAAGATCATCCAATTCAGGGAGTTCCTTAGGTTTTGAGAGAATCTATGGTGAGAAATGTACCTGTGGGAGGAGGAGCTAATCCTCCACCTAATCCACAACTTCCTTGGTTGAGAACAACTGCTATAGTTGTTCCTAGTGTTCAACATCGTTTGCCTAAACATTCAGATAAACTTCTTTCTAAGTTTAACCCAGATGACAAAGAACATGCAGAGGTGCATGTAGATAAATTCATGTTAGCTGTTCAAAGCATGAATGTTCAACATGAAGATGTGGTTTGTTGGTTGTTTCCTCTAACTTTTGAAGGAAGAGCCTATACTTGATACTTTTCATTAGTACAGGGATCAATTACAAATTGGGGTGAATTTAATAAAGCTTTTTTAGATAAATTTGGGGAAGATAAAACACCTGCTCTTTTATCCCTGGAGTTATCTCGGATTAAAATGGAGTCTAAAGAAAGAATTAAAGATTTTAACCAGAGGTTTCTTACATTAAAAAATAATATTCCAATTGCTTCTCAACCACCCGAGGATATAATTATTGAAAATTATACTTCAGCTTTACCAAAATATTCTAGGATGTTTGTTAAGAGAGCTAGGAAAACAACGTTGGCAGAAACTTTTGAGGAAGCCATTAAAGTCAAAAAAGATTATATGTCTTATGAACCAGATAGAAGTGGGAAATTTGATACTTTCCCTCGTAGGAAGAATGAAAAACTTAATTCAGAAAAAGATAAAGCATTTGATGTAGAACAGCTGCAAAATGCTATTCGGGCATTAACAAATGAAGTTGTAGGATTAAAGAAAACCAATTCTAAAGCTTATTCTTCTGGGGGATATTTCAGAAATCAGTTTAGACAAAATCAGAATACAAATAATAAAAAAAATACACCTCCTAACATAGCAGCAAATGAAGAAATTTCTAATACAATTCGAGCTGTTTTATCTTTGTCAGAGATTCCTTCTAATCAAGAAATAACTGAAAATGAAGAAGAGGAGGAATCAGAAAATGATGAAGAATTGGAGGAACCTCAACAAGTTAATGGTCATTTCTGGGACAGTCTTGTAAAATAATATGAGAGTAAAAGTCCTCCTATAGGACAACATGCCTATAATAATCATAGTAGAGCATTCACTAACACTCCTGGAGCTTCGTCAAGTTCTACTCCAAATAATGACAACAATAATTCACAACCTAATAAACAAACTCAATTTGGCAAGCAGACTCAATCAACAAAAATTACCCAACCCATTCAAAATGCCCCAAAATTAGATTTACAATATGATATAATTGAAGATCTGAAGAAGACACATGCAAACATCAGTATGTACGATCTTCTTCAAATTTACGCAATGCCTAATAGTCATGTTATAAATCCTGCCATGAGTTCAATTATTCCTAATGCGAAACAAAATGTTGCTGCAAATAGTTCTAATGATGATTTAATAGCAACCGATAAAGGAAAATCAACGGCTCACAATGCCTCGCTAATAGGAAAGAATTCTAAATCAACCATGCCTCCATTCTTACTTAGCTTTGATATTTTCAATAGGAACATTCACAATTGCATGGTATATTCTGGAGCATCCTCCAATGTGATGCCTTTATCAGTATGCAAAAGGTTGAATGGAAAATATATTCTATCAAATTCACAAATAACTCAATTGGATAGGACGAATGTGAAGGTTGTAGGGTAGATGAAAGATGTTTTAGTCAGGATTGCTTGCAACCCTTCAGTTTTTCAAATTATAGATATTGTTGTTGCAGATATTCCTGATGCATATGGGCTATTTTTAAGTAGAGACTGGTCTCAACAATTGAATGGATTCTTTGCCACAGATTGGTCAACATTATGGTTACCTAAGAACGGAAAGTCAAATCAAATAAAGATAAATAGAGAAAGATATATGAAACATACTGTGACAGAACTACATGATCCTGGCGAACCTGTTTTATTTTCAGATTGCATTATGGGGAATTACATGTATAAATTAGGATTTGGTAATTTTAAAGCTGAAAATTCTGATTTTTCTAAAAATAAACAGCTATCAAAAATTAGAAATGTGACATCTATTTCTCCTGATTTTCCATTCAAGGAAATAATTAATGATGTAGATAATCTTAATATTGTAAATATTATAGAAAGTAAAGTAGTTGTTAATAGTTCTACTTGGACTCTATATTTTGATGGTGCAAAATCTAAAGAAGGATCCGGAGCTTGTTGCCTGCTGGTAGACCCTCAGGGAAATAAAACATGTATATCTTGTAAAATGGAATTTAATTGCACAAACAATACTGTGGAATATGAAGCTTTAATACAGGGTTTGAAAAAAGCAATTGATTTGGATATCAAAGAGCTAATTGCATACGGTGATTCTGAAATCATCATCAGACAGGTACGTAACTCTATTCACTGCCTTTCTGAACATTTACAGGATTATCAACGAGAGGTATGGAACCTTATTTCACATTTTGATGCATTTAACATAATTTCAGTTCCAAGAACTCAAAATCAAGAAGCATATTTATTAGCAAATGTAGCGTCAAAACTAATTCCATCAGAAAATCTCACACTAGATTTCTTTTCAGTGGAATTGATTTTTAGGCCTTCTATACCAGATAATATTTTTAATTGGCGTGTAATTGATAATGATGTGAAGGTACCGAATTTTCTGATGAATGAGGATACCTTTAAAGATTCATCCATTGATGAAGTTACTCATGATGAAAATATGTGGGATTTTTCGGTAATAAATGATTTTTGTTTAGTTGAAAAAGATTTTGAAAAGGTAAAATCGATCCCTAATTCAGTATTAAGATTAGCAAAGTTCTTTGATCTTCAAGATAAATTTAGATTTGTCCCTAACTGTAAAACTAATAGCTCTCAAATGAAATATGAAAGCATAAATTTAGGAACAGAGCTAAATCCCCAAACTATAAATCTAGGAATAGATTGCAACCCCGCAGAAAAAAAACAACATTTATAAAGTTGTTTAAAGAATTTAAGAATGTCTTTGCATGGACACATGATGATCTGAAAACCTTCAACACACAAGTCATGCAACACATAATTCCAATTAAACAGGAGTCAAAACCTTTTCAACAAAAACTAAGGAAATATCACCCGTCACTAGAACCAACAATTAAGAAGGAACTAAATAAATTGTTACCTGCTAAGATTATTTTTCCCATCAGACATACTCAGTGGTTATCCAACCTAGTTCCAGTCAGGAATAAAAACGGAGATATTAGATTATGTGTAGATTTTAGAAATCTTAATAAGTCTTCTGAAAAGGATAATTACCCAGTTCCTCCCATGGAACAAATTCTTAAAAAGGTTTCTGGGTATGAGATACTATCACTTCTTGATGGCTTCTCAGGATACAACCAAATATTAGTTTCCCCAGATGATCAATTGAAAGAAACTTTTAGAACTCCATGGGGAACATATGCTTACCGTAAGATTCCCTTTGGGTTAATCAATGCCGGGGCAACTTTTCAACGGAAAATGGGTATTGCTTTTAGAGGCTTAATTAATCATTCAGTAGTTGTCTATTTGGATGACGTTACTGTATATTCTAAACATCGACCTGATCATATTAATCATCTTAGAAAGGTATTTGAACGATGTAAAAAATTTGGAATATCCTTAAATCCTAAAAAAAAAATATTTGCTGTTTCAGAAGGTATTTTATTAGGTTGTGTGTTTTCAAAACATGGAATCATGATTGAACTTGAACAAACCCAATCCATTTAAAAAATAACTTACCCTTATAGCAAGAAATCAATGCAATCATTTCTCGGTAAAATAAATATTGTTAGAAGATTCATTCCTAGTTTCTCTGAAATCATTCGTCCTTTGCAGAAAATGATTAAGAAGGACGCTATTTTTAATTGGGGACAAACTGAAAAAGAGTCATTTCATAAAATTTTAAAAGCCATTGCAGAAGCTCCTGGTCTTCTAAGCCCATATTTTAACAAAGATTTCATACTGTATACTTTCGCTTCTGACATCTCATATGCAGCAGTTTTAACCCAACTAAATCATCAAAATAATGAAGTGCCAATCTCCTTTATGAGTTCAAATTTTAAAGGTGAAGAACTTAATTACCATGAAGTTGATAAGCAAGTTTTTGTTGTTTTTAAAGATGTCAAACATTTTCGTCCATATTTATTGAAATCTAAAACGAAAATAATAGTCCCTTATTCCTCAGTCATAAATTTGTTAGTGCAAAAGGATTTAGGTGAGCAAAGAGCACCTTGGATGACAGCTCTTCAAGAGTATGACTTAGAAATTAAACCTTCGACAATAGTCAAAGGTCAAGGATTATGTAAATTAGCTGCTGAAGATGCTCATCTACCTAATAATAAAGCTGAAACTGTCATTGATGAGGTTTTACTTACAAGAGAAATCTATTTCTATCCTCCACCATAGGATTCCTGGTATACAGACATAACAATACTTTTGGAAACAGGAACTGCCCCTGATTACCTAGAACCAAGGAAGAAAAGAGCACTTATATTGAAATCTGCTCCTTATTTATTAATTGACAATATGCTTTTTCGGAGAAATTCAGATGGAGTATTACTTCGATGTCTAGACAAAGATGAAACGGATGTAATTCTGAAGGAGTTACATTTTGGACTAGCAGGAGGTCATTTTGGTGGAGAAACTACTGCGCATAATATTCTTAGGGCTTGCTATTATTGGCCTACCTTATTTCGAGATTCCTATGCTTTTGTCAGAAAATGCCAAGAATGTCAACTTGCTGCGGGAAGGGTTAAGAAACCTGCTTTTCCTTTACAACCAGTTTCAGTAGAAAGACCGTTTCAGCAATGGGGTATTGATATAGTAGGACCAATAAACCCTCCCTCATCCAAACAACACAAATATATAATAACTGCAACTGATTATTTTACTCATTGGGGAGAAGCTGCACCATTAAGGATTGTAAACACCAATCAGGTTATATTATTTTTAGAATCCTTTATCATAACAAGATTTGGTGTTCCAGATTCCCTTGTCTTTAATAATTCTTCATATTTTTCATCAATTGGGTTAACTCAATTTTCCTTAGAAAAAGGAATAACAATCAGGTATTCAGCTAACTACCATCCTCATGGAAATGGTTTAGCTGAATCAACAAACAAAAATTTATTGAAAATTTCTCAAAAGGACTATTTCAGCTCACCATCGTGATTGGCATGCAGAATTATTTAATGTCCTTTGTGAAGATAGAGTAACTCCTAAGATTGCGATAGGTAACTCACCTTTCTTCTTAGTTTATGGAACTGAAGCTATTTTACCACCAAATTTACTTTTCCCTTCATTATAGTTAGCTCAGTTTGTTCAAGATGAAGATTGTCCAGCAATCGAAAAGAGGATCAATACTTTGTTAAAGCTTGAGGAAGAAAGAGAAAAATCAAAACAAAACTTTACAAAACATCAATAAATTGTGAAGTCTTGGTTTGACCAATCCTTAAGTTCCAATCGAGAATTTTAGGTGGGAGACTTAGTTTTAAAATGGGATAAAGTTCATGAGGAAAAAGGAGATCATACTAAGTTTCAAAAGCTTGGCTAGGTCCCTTTGTTATTACTGAGAAGATAGGTCCAAGTACCTTTCATTTGCAAACACTAGAAGGTGAGTTCGAAACATTCCCAGTGAATGGACTGATCCTGAAAAAATATTTCTGTTAATATTTTAGGTCTTAAAATGTATATAATTTGTTTGCTGTTTGTAAATAATTTTATATCCTTGTAAAAAATGATCTATATTTTATAGAATTGAAGGATGATGATAAATTCATAAGACTTATGTAACTCTCTAACATCATTCCACTATTGCAACCAGTTCTGATTCTATTAATTAAATATTTCATTTGCATTGAAGACTGCCAAATTTTTATATATAATCAGTCAGTAATCTTTAGATGTCAACTGAAGAGATTAATGTAAATAAATAAATCCTCTAGTAAAAAAAGAGTTAGTTGCTCAGTAGTTTAAAAAATCATGATACTAGACTGAAATATTTAAAAATTTGTTCAGGATGATCAAATTTTATTAAGTATTACTCAGATTATTCCTCACCTTTTTATTATTTTTATAATAAGTTGGGATAGCTAATTAATGTCTTTTTTGAAGCTTGTACTTTGAAAAACTTTTATAGATCTCCACCATCAGTTCTCAAAATTATTTACAATCTGAAAGCTTTTCGAATTTGTGCCAGGAAATAAAATGCTAAAATGACAGACATAACGTCTTAGTAATAAGCCGATCTGATCATAATCACAAATATCACTAGTATGACATTATTAGGAAACTAATGATGGCTTTTGGTAAAAATAAACCAAGAGATAAGGGGTCTCATCACAAGCCAGCTGATTCATTTTCTGGTGATATTAATGACTAACACTACCATTTGGTCACCCAGCTGGATAATGATCTCTCATTTTATAAAATTAAAATTTCAAATTTAGTAAAGAAAACATCATTTTGATTGAAGAATAGGAGGTCTCATCACGAGCCGGCCTAATCATGATCATCAGCGCTGTCTAGAATAACTTCATTTCTGATAATCACGGTGATGGATTTTGGTTTTAAAAATCAAGAGACAAGAGGTCTCATCACGAGCCGACTTGCTTATTCTAGACAATTCTCATGAATGATACTATCACATTGGGACATCATACCTAGATAGTAGTCTTCAGTCAAAATTATTGTTTAAAGAAAACAAAAGAAATAAAGGAAAAATTATTATGTTTATGGAACAGATTTTGGAAATTTTTCGGAAAAGTAAATTTCTTTATCCTATACTGATGGTGCAGATTATTTTTACTATGAAGTACTTTGTTTCGATCAGGATATTTCTAAGTTTATTTCTAACAAAATCTCTATTTTAAAAGATGGGATATCTCTGAATTGTACTTATGAATATGAATAAAAATAATGGTTCTGATCTAGATAGTGAATTTTTTATTATTTTTAATAAATTTTAAGATTTTGTTTATATCATTTATAAGCCGTATGAGCAGAGATAACTGGTTCGCCCAGGTCATCGCCATTTCTTGGTAATCAGCAACAACCCCTTCATTCTTTTTTATTGAGAAGAAAATGATCAAATCTCTTCTATGATTTACTTTATAAAGATTATAAAAGACTACCTTCAGAATCCTCGATTCTGAAGGTACTCTCAATTATAGAAGAGTTAAGAGTCATATTTGAAATTTATGAAAGCATTTTCATAAATTTGATAAATTAGCAGCTGTCAGTCTCATAAATTTTATATATGATCAATTTTATCATAATTTAATTCATCTGATTAAATATATTGATTTAAGAGATTTAAAAGTATAGTATGCTAATTGGTTTCTGGTGAAGATACATTTTGAATTTGTTTGGATCTTGGGTATTGATAATATATTATAAGTTCTTGAAATCCCTAGAACTAAAGGTGATTTATTAATTTAATATTTGCATTAAACCTAAGGTTCGGATTTCACATATAACTAAATCCTTAATATCCTATCATTGCTTTGTAAAATTGTATATATATAACACAAAATAGTGAGAATGCAAATAAATGTATATTATTTTGAAATTTGCATGTGTCATATAAATATAACTGTAATAGTTTTGTGAGATTTATATCCTATCAAATCTGGTTTTGGGACATAATGGGTTAGGATTTCATAAAGTATTTTATAAAACTACATGTATATATGGTTTGAATGTGAATAGGGATCATTAGTTAGTTGCATTTCAAGAACATTAAGGATTACTATTATAACTCAACATCATCGTGTTAATAAATACGATTGTCTTCCATGTGTAATCTAGGGTGATTATCAATTGACAGTTTTAATGAGGAGTCGTGATTCATATGGCTAATAGACAAACATCTGTTACAAAGATCGCTGCATGAAGATTGAATTCATATTGGTATTTGGTTAACACCTATCGATTTAAGTGATAGCTATGGGTGCAATGATAAAATCGTATTAGTAGAATTTAATTCCATATATGACTGATAACCATTCCTGTTCATGATGATTGTACGAGCTTATCATTCCAGATTTAATGTCATTAAAATTTTGATTTATAATCCCTGAATCGAATAATTTCCGATATGAAGGATTAGTTAGAGTTTGAAATCTCCTTTGCATACTGCTCTTTGAAGAATTTCAGTTAGTTGTGGCTAGTCCATTCATTTATCATAGCGAAAACACTAGCTGTTGTGCACATCATCTCCAAATTTGGTTAATATGGATAAAATAGGGGTTCTCATCTCTGTCACGTATGAATCAAATGAGGATTTGGCATTTTGTGTAATGTCTTATACTTGGGTGCCTGTTCCTTCCATTTTCATGACTTCATCCATTTCAATCCATGACTATAGTTGTAGTGAGGAAACAATGGCTCCTCTAAGCCGATTCGAAATTTTAGGACCTGAGCTTGTTGAAGCCGATGAGAAAGCTGCTCTTTTATTCGAAAATATTGGATGGGGTAAGTTTTTCAGATGTTTTAGTGGCCATAACGTCGAGGTTACTAAACAATTTTCTATGAGTTTTAAGGAAAATGTAGCTCAGATTGGAGATTTCAAGTTTATCATTGATGAAGATAAGATTGTAGGAGCTACGAAGCTTCCTCAAATTGGAGAGTTATGCTTTAAAGGAGGGAAAGTGGATAAGAATAAATGTCAATCCTTACTGTTGCCCTTACCGTCCAATGCAAAGTTGAAGATTGGGGTTTCAGTTAAATTTTTAAAGCCATAATGGCGAGCATTTTATGAAATCCTAGTTAGGTACATATCTTGTGATGGTCGATTCTCTCATTTGCATTATTATCATCTTCGACTATTGTTAGCATTGAAAGGTTTTAAACTTAATCTTCCATTTTACCACTAGTACAAAAGCACGGATTTTTCCACGGAGGTTTTCTAGGTTTCTTACTTTTTGGTGTAAAATCCGATGTAACAGGAACGAGGCGTCGCTGTATCCATGCCTAGCCGTCACTGTATCCACGCCTGGACTCTTATACATCACTGTATCCATGCCTAAACTCTTGGACATCGTTGTATCCACGCCTGACCGTCTCTATAGTGACGACACCATCTCTTACTCTTTTCATCTTGACACATTTGATATTTTATGGTTGTCTTTCTGCCTTGACCTAATTGATATTATAATGCGAGGATGTGCATGCATAATAATCCTTAGTTATGACTATGAGATGAGGATTATAGAGAAGAGGAAGTAAAGATAGGTAATTTTTATATGTATTTTGGTGGTGACCGTTGAGGACAATTGTTGTGAGAAACCATAGATGTATAAAAGGACGGAGGGAGAATAAATCATGATCATGCCACCCATCAAATTGAAAGACTATTCTTGAGCCAACAATTGTTCTTTTAATTTTATTAATAACCATTGTGCAGGTGCTTTGGTCCAAATGTTTTTTCTAACTCATTTTTTCTCCATATCGTGTGCCCAATGACACCTCTCTATAGCATTGCATAAATCAACCTATGTACAGTTTGTGATCTTAGCTACATGCCATTATTTTTATTTGCATGACATCGAGTATTGTTTATAGTTGTCGTGAGTCCATGATATTCATGCAAGAAATGAAGTCTTGTAGAGGAGGACTCATCAAACTGGCCTTTTGAATCTCATTTTGACGAAAAAAGAGTGGACATTGGTCGCGAGGTTCACATCGGTAGTAGGAACAAAGTTTTCAGCTTGTTTCGGGCCTAGTAGTAGACTAGTATTTGTTCTCTGTTGTTATAGTCGTAGTCATTGACACATTGCCACACTTTAGATTGCAACCCCATCAAGAGTTAGAGTCACATATTGATGGCTAGTGCCTCATAGTGATCAGTGATTACTGGTCATCTTGCACAGCTAAGCACTGAGTGCATGACATGAGTGAGTGAGTTATTATAATTTATCAAATTTCCAATATTTTGAATGACAAGTTAAAATTTATAGCATAGGAATTTCAATATCTTGAGAAATTTATATGGATGGGTAATTTCAAATGTTGCCATTCTTTTGAAATATTGACATAAGTTATGCCCTTCTTAATTAGAAGGGTAAACATTAGATTTTAATTTTGTTTTAATGGAAATTTTAACTTTACACTTCTAAGAAGGGATAGAACCATTATCCCTTTGAAGGGCTCGAAAGGGTTCAATTTTGAATGTTGTTAGTGTATTTTAACAATTTAACAACACCATATTTGTGTAGTTTAACAATTTGGGTTTTGGAGCCAATGTGATAGGCCTCTTTCTAACATTACATTTCACTCAAGCCATAGCTGACCGGGTTCAAGCTATGGCCGTCTCGAGTTTTTCCACGTTCTTCGTTCCGCATGGAATTTTGGCGATCACGGGGCCATATGCTACTGCAATCCAATGAAATATTCATCTCATATCTTCGGGATGGATTCCAATTCTAGGGTTTCTGGCAATCCAGTTATTTTCGATGGTATTTTGGATGGGGTTCTTTCCTTTTGTTCAGCTGAAATCCGACATTCAGAGATTTGATTTGATGATCGATCCATCATCCCCTTCGACAAATTCGGGTTCACGTACAGAGGCTACCTGGAAATCTATGTGAAGGATGCCTCGTACAAGGCCATCAAGGAGAATGATATCGACCTGATGTCCATGGGGTTCTTCCTGAGCACCAGAGATACCTATGTTCATGTCCTGCAAGATCTGGAACGTGGTGAAATTCACTGTGTACTCGGGAGTAAGCTCATCAAACCCCTCCTTGCATTTAAGGATTTGTAGAAATCACTTCCCTTCAACAAAACTTTCAAAGAGCTTGAAGAAAACCAGTTTACTCTGGTCTTTTCCAATTGTATCTGTGACATTGTGGTTTCGATGGACATAACTACAATTATTTATAATCTTGAGGAGGACAGCGATGGCACCAGGGATTATCTTTCAGCCAGTGAAACCCTTCTGGGGAAGCTCTATTTTTCACTGTCTTTGATATATGTTGCACTGGCTGGGGTTTGGATCTAAGTTTAAGGATGAAGAAATAATTCTTCCCACACCGATCTCTAATAAACTACAACTGTAATTTTAGCATCTAAGACATCTTTCTAAGGAATTGGTGTGGATGCTTGCAATCACCCTGGTTTTCAGTCCTCCTTGTCTTTTTGGTCTACTATGGCTACTGAACACTTTCACAAAATACATTATCTATGCATGCCTTCCTTTCTTCACTCTCATTCCCATTTTTATGAATGTATTATGGTTTGTGGCATGTGTAGTCAATCAAAATTGCAAGGAATCGTTTATCCTTGCTCTCTGGATTTTTGTATTTCTGTTTATATTTGCATTTTGTGGGGTCATTGTTTGGGTAATCTATGCAAATAGAGATAGCATAGAGTTGACACTTAGAATTCTTCACACTTATTTTGAAGCTCTTAGAAGGAACATGGGGTTGTTATTGGTTTTTCCTGGGTTAACGTTATTGCTCTTTCTGTATTTGGTTTCCATCATAGGTTTGCTTTTCTTTTCCCGTATGAGTGGTAAGGTTATACCCAATCCAAAGATTGAAGAGTATGAATATATGGGCGATTCAATGGGTTTGATTGGAAAGAGGACCCATGGGTACCTGCCTACTATGGGGTATCCATTTTCACAATTATATGGTCTGCAACAACAATGTTTGAGGCTCAAGTTTATGTAATCAGTGGTACAGTTGCACAGTGGTACTTTCAAATATCTAGGACCTCTTCAACTGCAACCTTCAGAAATTCTGTTAGGTCAAGAGTTTCTCTTTTGTTTTCTGTTTTTTTCTTTCTTTGGGCAGAGAGGTTAAATATATAAAAATGAGAGCTGGGGACGGGGTTAGGTAAAAACTTTAATCTGTAGATATATATTGGGAAAACCTAAAAGTTTCTTATAAAAACATTTATAAAAAGGCTTTCCCACCAAGTTTATACTGGAAAGTTTGGATTAGAGAAGACATGTGGCATAAGACAACTGGAGAAAGTTCAAAATTTGTTTTTGAGTACTTTTTTTCTAAGTTGTATTGTAGAAAAATTAAGAGTTAATCCATTGGAAAGCCTTCCTGTTCGGAGAGATTTCAAAATATGGTTTTGATGCAAGACCAAATGTTGTGTTTATGTTTTTGAAGGTGTGAATGGGTGTGTTATTTGATTAACGAAAATGTTTTTTGATCAAATTCTATCTATCTGTCGAAAACCAATGTCTGGGTGTATGATCATTGCTATTTATATGGATTTTGTTTTCTAATATAAGAATTTTGTAAAAAGACACCTCATGAAATCTATTTAAACTAGTCATGAGTTTTTGCTACTGAAATTTGCAGAAATGCATTTGGTCCTTCATTCGGCACGGTTTGCTTTTTGGGCCTAATCTTTGCAGTGGTGCAAATGGTTTGAGTTGTTGTTGAAAAGGCATGCACCATTGGAAAAGACACCGCTAGATCATCAAATCATGGCAGCATCCATTTCGTACTTGGTTTCTGTCTAAATAGCATATTGTCAGACATTGAGTCTATGAATAAGTTCACCATCAACTTTGCAGCAATTACAGGAGAAAAATATTACTCTTCTGCTACGATGACATACGAGCTTCTCAGGAGAAATATTCTTTCGACTGTTGTGGCCCTCTGAGCTGTGGACACTCCCTGGAATATTATATCAGGTTTTGCATTGGTACATTACCAGTGATAGACAACGACATGGATAGCTCCACTCTTTCTACATCCATCTTTACTTCTGATGCTGAGTAGTGCCTCTGTCTTGAGTCTTCTAGGGTTTACCCTTTCTGACTCACTACTATTTTGAATTTTACTTGTACGTCATTTTTGTGGCACTTAAAAGTTAGGAGTAGCTTTGGCACTCTCACATCAGGATTTTGACATATATTTTCTAGTCCCGTTGACCTATTCTTATGGTCACCTGTGGAGATTAATAAAATATTTGACCTTATGATTGCGATGTAATATTTTTAGGTTCACATTGAACACATACATTCATATATTGTTGGTTTTAAACTTTTGGTATATCTCTATAGTATATTCCAATATTAGAAGGTTTGCTTACGAAATAAAAAATGGCCAGTTAATTTACACTCATGTTTGACAGATTTCTATGTTCTAATTAATTAATTTTTCTTGGTGAATCCTACATGTAATTCATCGATTAGATCGACTTTTGTAGATGCACTTCTGCTTCCTTTATATTGGAACAATTGTTTTGATGTGTAAAGTTTTGATCAATGAATAAGCATAGAAATAATTGCGAATTTGTTAATTGCAAATATTTTTTGCACTACTTTAAATATCATAATGAACTTCCAAACTCTCTTACATATTCAAGTTGCTCCTGGGCCAAAATTGTTGTGGGTCAAACTTAAATTCTACTTGAAATTTCCAGTGGAAGTTACTTTATGAATATTCTATTAGTGAAGTGAAGACATTACTGAAATTCACTTATAACAATACCAATACCAAAAAAGAGAAACATTTGTTTTTCTATCACTGATCTTCCTGCCTGTTGATTGATTGGTTTTACGATATTGTCTGAAACAGAGTTACTGCGGTTGGTGGCCAATACCAGATAGGCATATATACATTAAGGCCTATACGGTATGGGGAAGAAATCACATTTGATTATAATTCCCTGACAGAGGTAAGTGATGATTATTTATTTATTTATTTAGGTTTTTCTATATTGACCTGCAGGAATTTAATAATATGTTGAACTTTTTGCAGAGAAAGGAAGAGTATGAAGTGTCTGTGTGTCTCTGTGGCAGTCATGGTTGTAGGGGTAGCTATTTAAATCTTGCGGTTGCAGGAGATTTTCAAAAGGTAATATCAGAATTCAGAAAATGTTTTGCTCATCCCTTTGTGAATTCAACCATGCCCATGGACATACACAAACGTTTGTATTTAGTTGATTTATCATTCTATGTTTTTCTCTTTGAATTGGCAAGTGACATCATATAGCGATGATTATGTTGGGCATAGCATACTAAGATGATTATATTGGACAAAGTATAGTAACATTCTTTTGTCGTATGGTGCTTATGTCAGGTCTTAAAGGAATTCCATGGCTTACTACATAGAAATCAATTGTTCCTTGAAGCTTGCGCAACAAATTTTGTCACTGAAGAAGACATGAGGGATTTGCACAGTGCAGGTCTTGGGACTTGCCTGCTGTCTGGGTTGCCTAAGTGTGTTGTGGCATTTTCAGCTTGTGTGGTGCGTTTTACATCCTATTGCTCTACATTTTAAGCTTTGTTTTTTATATACTATTTTTGTAGACTTATTTGGTACATGTTATTTCACACCAGGTGAGGTTTATAAATTTTGAAAGAAGGAAGCTTCCTGAAAAATTATTAAAGCATGTTGTAAAGCAAAAAAAGAAATTTGGTGTTGAGATTCTCTTCGAGTATGAGAAGAGCGATGCAGAGATTCAAGTACCATACTAAGGAGCACCGGTTTTCTACAGCTAGTTTATCTGTAGGAAAAATTATTATTTTATTGATGACCTGATTATATGTTTATCTGTGGAGACAGGCGGAGGGAGTCTACAATCAAAGAATTCAAAGTCTTGCAATCACTCTCGATAAGGTGAGTGAACTGTATTCACATTTAAAATATTATCCTCTGAATCTGACAAATGTGAAGGAGTGCTAAGTATTTGATATGCTTTGATCTGCTTATGGATAACTAAAATGGCTGAATTGAAGGTGAGGTATATAATAAGAAAGCTTCATCAAGACCCAACAAAAGCTCCTCCACCTCTGAGAAAGGTCAAGGATGCATAGTTAGTTTCATTACTGTGGAAGGGAGAGCATTCATTGTTGTCTCTCTCGTTTATGCCATGATGGTAAGTAAAGGTTTACTTATAATTCTCCCTTTTGCCTCTAGTGAATTCAAATTTGATTCTAGTTTTTCTAGAATGTATATTTTTGAGAAGTTGAGTCTGAAATTGTTTCTAAGAGTAACTATGAAGGGTGCCAAACTAAGAAAAAAGAATCTAGGGTGAGAAGCAGGAACATTAGGAGATCTGAAATGGGAGAAAACATTCATATAGAATAAAAGGATTCTACTTCTAGTGATTATCATCTCTATGTCTGACAATGGGTTTCTGATTTACACAATATTAAGTTGTTTATTTTTTCCTTATTTTCATTGTCTTTGATAAGTGTTTGTTTCATTTGTGCACTTTAAGAGATGAACCAGGTCCTAAATCTAAGCATCATTGAGGAACTATCATAGATGGGATTTTGAACCTTGTTATTCTGCCTCTCTTGTTTTCTATCTAAAAGGAATACATGCTTGTTGGAATGTTAGGAAACTGTTTAGTTGCATTCTGTAACTAGTAATATCTTGTCCACATGAGAATTTGAGATTGCTGCTTTTATTAAGTCTATTTATAGGTAAATCCACTATATGTGGATTTGCTAGCAAACAGACTGATCACAAACATAGCTGAATTAACTATTCTTTTTAGTGTACTAAATTACTAACTACATCCAAATTATATTCCATCAGGCCAATATATGTCTCCTCACGATCCTGACAAGGGGCTCTCTCTAACTGGTTGGAGGGTGCAGCGGTGGGAAAGCTCATGTCAACAGGTTGCACTGCATCCCCTTTTTGAAAATTCTAATACAAATTTTGGTGGACAAGCACCAATGATGACTATCTGGAAGAACACGGTAAATATTAACATATCTGCAACTATGGACTATAAAGGTTCTCTATCCATTGCTACACCGGGAAATTCAAATGGTGGAAATAGTGACAAATTTAACTCTGACCTAGCTAATCAGCACAATGACGTAAGGATGCTAGAAAGAATTGTCTTCTCAAGTCATGGGGGGGAGGTTTCTTTTGCTTTTCACTATGGCGATGTTCATTTATTATCTGGCAGTAACTTTTCTCCCATAGATTACTACTGTGCCCCAGTTGGGGTTTCTGTTGCCCTACCAGCTTTCTCTTCAACTAGCTGTTGCCTGGCCTCAGTTTGGCATGATAACAGCAGGGATTGCAGTGTACTGAAGATTCTACGTATTCTACCTCCTAGAAGTCAAAGTAGTCAATGGAAGGGTAATGCAACAGCCTTGGAACGAGCCATTGCGGACAGGTATGAAGTTGATTTTATTTGTTATCTTGTTGCATCTCTGTATTTATATTGTGGTTACATTCACTGGCCTACAATTTGATTATTCTCATCCATTACCAGATTTTGGTGGAGCCTCTGTATTGGAGTTGATTGGTGGGATGCTGTTGGTTGTGCACAAAGTGCAGCAGAAGATGATATAGGTAAAATCAATGCACATTGTCAAAGGATAATTATGATCAATTATGTGTTGGCTAAAGATAATGGTTTTGTATATAAGGGTTTGATAAATCCAGATGCATGGTTGTTATGTGATGTGTCTGTAGTCACAGTGAATAGAATATTTTTTCAAGTTCTGATCCCTGCTATCTGCATCTGGTTTCACTAGCTTATGTATGAAGCAACCAGACATTGTGATAGGAATCTACATGTTGAATGTATATCATCTTAAAAAGTATAGGCATCTACATGTTGAATGTATACTTATGTTTCCTGTCTTACATGTCTACACCATTGTGTGCTACCCTACTCAAAAAAGAATGTTGCATGGGGATGAATCCAACATGAAAAACAGTTGCAGCAAAGCTTGCTAAAGCCTAACATGGATGTAAGCCCAAATCAAAATCACCAAATCCTAATGACAGACTGAAGCATTGCTGCTACATCACAAGACTGTCATTAGTAATAACAGATCCCAACCTCAACCCTGCTGTAAAGCCCCTATTTCCTAGAAAGCTTCCTTGCTTGGTGGAAAGCTTCCTTGGGCCGTTGAGTTCAATGTAGCATAGCAATTAATTAGATTAGAAGTTCTCTTCCTCGTCCGGAAACAAAAAAATCAAGGTCTGTTCAAAAACATTATCTTGATAGAAGGTTTACCTGGTATGATCATGCAGGTTATGATTCAGTTCCAGATGGACAAAATGGAGATGGCACAGCTGCACCATCTAGTCGACCTTTAGGGTGTTGTGACTTGCACCATAAGCAGGGAACCCCCTATTCATAGAAGGTTTACCTAGTATGATCATGCAGGTTATGATTCAAGTCCAGATGGTCAAAATGGAGATGGCACACCTGCACCATCTAGTGGAACTTTAGGGTGGTGTGACTTGCACCATAAGCAGGGAACCCCTTATTGACTTCCACAAGTCTAAAGTTCATCCCAGGAATTGTACCACCTTGTCGAAAAGCATCAAGAGAGGCACCATCTGTGGCCTCCACTGCCTGTTTCACAAAACAAAAATTCTCTGACGCTGGCATTGGCTATCTCTGAGGATGAGAAACCTCCTGATCCCGACCAGGGCACAACAATGGGTGGGAACTCATTATCACAAACCAAGAGCCCACCGTTGAAGGTTGGAAGTCACCCCCCAATAACAAGGATGACCCTCCACCTGACATTGGCACGATCCCTGCAGCGACATGACTTCCAAACTCTTCTATGCAGGTCAGGCCTCCAGTGAGGTATGGCAATTTTGACTGTAAGCTCAATGGTATTTTGGGCTTGGTTTGACAAGTTGCTAGGCCTTCGGACTCTGTGCATGTGACAGTTGCCCCATGAAACGGGCCCTTTATTTCATAAAATGTCTTGTACATACTTTGATCATGTTACTAGTTAAAGGAAACATTTTATTCAACAAAAAAACCACCTCTATTTCACTACCCTCGTATGTTATTTTCTTCTATAATGGTTAGTAGACTTGGCTAACAACATAGTCAAAAAAATTATCATTTTGCTTGCTTGTGCCCCTTTTCCCCTATTTTTTCTTAGACTGTACTAAAATTATTTTAAAATAGTCAAGTCAGTTAACATTTCCTTTGAGTAGACCAAACCTAGACTGTAATAAAATGATTTAAAAACAGCCAAGTTAGTTAGCATTTCCATTGACTAGACCAGACCTCAAATTAGGGGTAAAAATTGTTAACTTTTTTCTTGACATTTATAGCATATGGTTTTAAGGGCGCTAACTGCTAAGCAATCAAAAAATAAATAAATGTTTTTCTTGAAATTATTGGTGACGTTATTATGAAGTTTTGTACATCGAAATTGTCTAATTTACCATTTCTCTTTACTCAATTTACCATTTGTTTGCTTTATTTGAGGTTCAAAAGTTGTGACTATGGACAACAAGTAATTGCACCCAGATGAGCAGGGTGCATTCTACATCCCAGGTGGAGGTGGGGGTGAGAATGGGGACAAGGGTCGGAGTGGGGGTGGGAATGATCCATCAAATCTCCATGTATTTGTGTGCATGCATGCCTTTGTATATACCAATATATTATATAGAGAGAGTGTATTGGATGCATTGAACATGGACTCTATCCTAGACCGACCTAAACTTAGATCCGATACGCACTTTGAAAATAGAAAATGCAATTTAGAGTACACAGAAATGGCCAATGTATCACCTAATAGAACCATAGATATACAACTTGGAGCTTGGCAACCTCAAGGTGTTGGATTAGATGGGTTTGTACTGTTGACAAGTTTAATTGCACCAAGAGAAGTAACTTGTAATGCATTCTTAAACCCCTGGGTGGATGAGATGTGTCATGTGATGTACTGGCGTAAACTAAGATGGAATAAATTGACATTTGATCACCAAAGTTTAATGTCAAAAAAAAGGGAGTAAAAAAAGATCCAATCTAGATAAACTAGCATATAGATCCATCATAACCTCAAAGTGTTTTAAACACGGGGAGGTTTGCACTTGGTTTTCTAAATTTCTCTCAATGCTTAATAGATACAGCGTAAGCTGGGCTTTTTACATATTGAAAAGTCAACTAGATGGGTTTGTACTGGTTACAAGTTGAATTCACACAGTGAAACCCAGGATATGCCACGCAAGCTTCACAAACTCAAGGCGCGTATCAGACCCAGGTTTAGATGGATCTGTGGTAGTTACAAGTTCAATCCCACATAAGATAGTCCTAACACCAACTTCAATCACACTCAGAGTTCAAATCCAGATCAAATACTTAATTAGGCATGTTACTGTTCTCTTTTGGTACAAGCTAGTTGTACAAATATAACTAGGCCTGTTGAATGATCATAGCATAGACAAATAACTGTAGGTGTGAGACACCACCTTATCAAGGTTTGGCCTCTGAAAACTTCCAACAAGCTCAGGGTTCTAACATCGGAATTATAATCAAACCAGTGTATCAAAAACCCAAATTATGAATCTATTAAGCGAGAGAAGAGAGGACTCCATGGAATATGAGCATATTCAAAAACCAACTTCAAAATCTAGCATGATTGCGAGTTCTAATTGGAAAAACATCCAAGCTCAGCAACTGAATCTGTAGCAAATATTCGTAACATCTAACCATAAATAGAGAAAAGGCAAGAAAAGACATTATCGGTTCAAAGTATACATTCAACATTAAAAAGTATACTCGTTAATTTTCTAAGAAAAACCACATGAATGCCACAAAGAAGAATATTAGTATTTAGACATACATTGCAGCAAGTACAGTTCATATAATGATAAACACATCAACCAAGAAGAAATCACAATAAACCCAAAAATGACAACTCCTTATGAGTCTTAGCCAAGTTGCATTCCCACATGTCTAAACTTTGAAGAGATTAAAACCAGGAAAGAATTCCCAAGATTCATAACCCATCCTACAGTGTCTCCCAATCATGATCAGCAACAAACTGACAGGTACATTCCATTCCATACCAAGGCCATAACAAAGAGGTTTATGGAAAGAGATAAGAGAGCCTAAAGTATTGTAAAAAGTGGCTAGATCGTGCAAACGCTTATCGTATAGAGGCTTAGGTGAAAATTGATTTGGATTATCAATGGTTTTCAACAAGTGCACCTGTTTCCCTGCTGGTTCTCTCTTGTTACATGACCAATCTGTCTACCCGTCGCAGGTATAGCATCCTCGTCGCTATTCCTTGGGTTTGCATTTTTTTTTTTTAACTTATACAAAGCGTGGATACTTATTCGTTCATTTTAGAAGTTTTTAATGGTTGTTCAAAGGGTTTGCTAAATGTTATTGTCAAAAGTATTCCAAAAATTTTAAAGTTAAACTTTTTCCTTTTAATTCAGCAATTTCTTTGCCATAGCTTCATATTTTTGTCTGTAAGTTGTGTATGTCATTGGGTCAGTAACGTGGTTATCCCAGTTTCAAGGAAGTTGATTAGCATTTCTACTTAATTTGTAAGAGTTCCTTAAGCATTGACTGTATATTCATGAGTAACTCTTCCTTTGAGTCACATTCTATTAATTTTCTGACTGGGATTTTGACAACTGTCAGATGAATTATTCAAACTTTATGTTCCTGATCTTCCGCAGGATGAAAGTTATAAGAATCTGGAGTTTATTTGTAATTAATATTGCTGATGTTATGAGAGGATAATATGAATACCATGCCTGTCACTTATTTCCATGCCTGTTTTGTATCATCCTAATACACATTGTTTGTATCTGCTAATATATTTAGTGTTTAACTTGCTAGGATAATGATCTGTGTTTGGATGAGGTCGAAACATTGAATTCAATTGTGAGCCTATTTTGTCAGCAGGCAGCATATTGGTCACATATTGTTGATACCATAGGTTGTATTGATGTGATACTAGGCTTTGCTATTTCAGCAGACTTATCAGAAGGGTCTACCTGTAGACCATTCTTTGTCTCTGCTGGGTTGAAAAATAATAGCTTGGGAGGTAGAATTGAAGGTTCTATTCTTAGCATTAAATTTTTATGGCATCCTTATGCTGTGGGAGGCCAAGGAGGTGTGGCGGTTCCTAATGACGTTGACTTTGGGAACAATGGAGAGCATGATTGTCCTCGTGCAATGCTTTTAACCGGACCAAATATGGGAGGGAAATCAACACTATTGCGTGCCACCTGTTTAACAGTGATAATGGCTCATATTAGCTTCTTTGAAAAATCAAGAGCTATGGCATTTCAAAAAAAACGGTCAAGGTAGTGTTTCTGAATTTTGTTCACCATTCTTGTTTGGATTCGCAGCTTGGATGTTATGTACCTTGTGAATTGTGTGCTCTGTCACCCGCAGATGTTATTTTTACTCGTATTGGTGCAAGTGACCATATAATGTCTAGGGAAAGTGAGTCTATTGCAAACCTTTTACTGGTTGGAATTGATATTCTGAAATCATAATTAATGAAAATAATTATTAATATGCAATTATTGAGATTGAATGGATCATTTCCATTGATACTGCGAGGAACAAAAAATATTGAATAAATATCAAAGCCATCTTTGGAAAAATGCATCTAACTTTCTATTTCGCAGGTACATTTCTTATTGAATGCATGGAGGCCGCTTCAGTCCTGCGATATGCGACAGAAGAATCTCTTGTACTGCTGGATGAACTTGGTTGAGGAACATATACATTTGATGGATATGCCATTGCTTATGCAGTAAGTTGTCTTTAGACCAAACTTAAATACATCTATCTGATCATTAACGTTGTTTGTATTCTCATGTTGTTTCATGATAGTATGGATGCTTTAAAATTTATATTCTCTGCTGGCCTCATACTTACAGCGAGATTAAGGATAGTAAGAATAAATTTGATGAGACTTTGATGTATTGGATTGCTTTTCATGCATCCCAGGTTTTTCGACATTTGGTTGAAACAAAGACCTGTAGGTTGCTCTTTGCAACACATTATCATCCTTTAACTAAGGAATTTGCTTCCCACCCTTGTGTCAGTCTGAAGCACATGGCATGCTCATTCGAGGTGAATCCCACCATTGTACATAACAGAGGGGATTTTAATATCCTTTCTGAGAAAGCAGCCAATATTGACAACAGTTGTAGTTCAGATTTCTTAGAAACTGATAGGTAGCTTAGCTTTTTTTACAAGCTAAGGTCTGGTCCCTCTCCTAAAAGCTATGGTCTGCAAGTAGCCTTTCTTGCTTGAATACCAAAATCAATAGTCAAGGCAGCATTTGATGCTAGCTAGGTTATGAAATCATTGCTTTCAAGTAATTTCAAATCAAGTGAATTGAGGGAAGAATTTTCAACCATACACGAGCAGTGGTTAAGGACCCTCTTAGCAACACCAAATAATAAATCACTTTGTAACAACATGGAATTTACTACAGAGGATGCCCATGATACTTTGCTGTGTGTATGGCAAGAACTGCAAAAATTATCACGCCAGGGCTCCAAGAAATGATTGTAAATCATTAGAGCTCCAACTGTGTCCCTTTCTTTGCAAAGTCTATAAATAAGCGAGTGATAAGTTTCCAGCGCTGGTAATAACCCCTTATCTTGTATTTCATAATGCAGTTTTAAGGCTCCCTTTATGCATCCCCTTTCACAGTTTGAAATTATCATCTTACTATAAATTTGAACATTAGGAACTAAACATTTCTCTAGCATTAGTTTAAAAATATTATTAGCCTCTTCCAAACTGCCCTTCTTGCAAAGACCATTCATAAGGGTGCTGGAGCTTTCAATAACAGGAAGAAAAGCCATTTTCTGCATTCTCAAATGCATCTTCACTGCCATATCTACCTTTCCTACTTTTCAAAGCCCACCAATGACAGCATTGTATGTAGAAGCATTAGGTGCAACACCTTTCACCTCCATTCTTTCATACAAATTCATGACAAAATCCGCATCTTCCATGATAAACAATCAGTCAGCATATTGCAAGTTCTAACATCAGAAGCCAATTCTTTTACATAGGTGTTGTTCAGAATCTCATTAAACTCCTCCTTTCTGCAATTTTTTAAGATTACTCTGATAAGTGACATGTAACTGCTAATACTTGGGAGCATGCCTTTCCTTTCTATTTCATTGTAGAGTTTCATACTAGTATCAAATTTCCATTGATTGCAAAGTCTGTCAATGACAGTGTTATAGAGAGAGTCGTCTGGCACAATTCCACAACCTATCATGTTATCAAGAAGTTCAGAGGCCTCCTGTATATTTCCTGCCTCAGAATGTGCCTTAATCAAAGCCCTGTAGGTAATCACATCTGGAATTAAACCTTTGCCCAAGGCATCTTTAAGGAGGTTGCTTGCAACC
Source organism: Pseudotsuga menziesii (assembly GCA_001517045.1). Classification (NCBI taxonomy): domain Eukaryota; kingdom Viridiplantae; phylum Streptophyta; class Pinopsida; order Pinales; family Pinaceae; genus Pseudotsuga; species Pseudotsuga menziesii. The sequence goes on from LPNX011216936.1 coordinate 427,726, forward strand.
GATATCCTACCTTTCTTACAGAAGGCATTGATAACTGAATTGTAATTAGAAATGTTGGGCATAACACCACGTCTTTGCAGTTCTTCCCAAAATGCCAAAGCCTCAGGTCACAACATTGAATTCCAGACCCTTCTTCACCATCTGGCCCTGCAGTGCCGCAGCAGCTTCCACATTACCTTGCTTGCAAAACGCATCAATGATGGATGAATATGTGAAAACGCAAGGACAAGAAGGATGACATTGCTGTGCAAAATCTTGACTCTGAACCAACTGAGAGTGAGATGGCACTTGTCCAATATAAAACTAGGAAGCAGCATGTGCCATTACAAAGACCAACCTTGACATAAATCCATAAGCTGAGTAGTCTATCCACCCCATTGTAGTATGCCACGCCATTAGATGCACTTGACTTCTTGTTGCACTTGCACCTAAGCAATTTGCACAGCTGAACTTGTCACACTAATGGACTCTAAAGTTACCCCTACCATGTGCACTGTGTCCATGGCACAACTTGACTTGACACTCTAATGGACTCTAAAGCTACCACTATAATGTGCATGCCCATACTTAGACAAGTATTCTAGGTTCAACTTCCTCTAGTGTGACTTCTTTCATGATGGACTTTATTGATCTTTGTCTCTTTCCTAGTTCAGTGGTGCCAGAAATTTTACTCAGAAAATGAGTACTATATAGGTGTATGGTAGAACATAATTGCATTATAAACAATGTATCTGCAATATTGGTGAAAATCTGTGCCCAAGGTATAAAAAATTTGCGTAGAAACTGAGCACAATATATAGAAAATTGTATTATGAAAAATCTCTGGTGGAAATCTGTGCCCATATGCTTGAATATTGGTTAGAAAATGAGTACAATTTCTATTCCCTAACCTACAGATAATATGCTTAGAAGATGAACACAAAATCTGTGCCATTAATGCTACATGAAGGTCTAAAAATTTGCTGCAAGATGTGCAAAAAATGGGTAAGATTGGAGATTTCTTGGTTTACATAGGCATGCAGGTGAGTGGACCTGGTTACAACTTGTCATGTTTGCATAGATTGTCAAGTTTCACAAGTTTTGACTTAAGTCTGATGTAGCAAGCCAATGCTGCCTTGCTCTGGTTAGATTTGACCTAGTTTTGCAGTAAGTTTGAACTCTGAACTGGGATCGGGTGCGTTTCTCCTACCAACCATATGACACGTTTTAAGTATATGGTGTTTAATTTTATTGTATAATTCATGCAGAAGGCTTTAGTAACAATATTGATTTGCATTTGTTTCCCTTATGTCTCTGATATTTACAAACTTTTTCAGGTGAATAACCCAACAGCCCGTGTTGAACATGAAGCAAGTACCTCAAAAATTGGGGAAGATCAGTTATTCTATTTCCAGTAGAGGGGGATTGATCCAGAGAAGGCAGTGGCAGCTATTATTAATGGCTTTTGTAGGGTTGTATTTAATGAGCTCCCACTAGAATTTGCAGCTGAAGTAAATCAGTTGATGAGTTTGAAGCTTGAAGAAAGTGTTGGCTAGATGTTGCAAGGTCTCTCTGTAACACTATCTATGTACATGATTCTAATGGCATGAAATGTCTTGATAACACTATTGTTCAGTGTTGGGTGCTAGATGTTGATAGCTCTCTTGTGTTATACAGGGAAATCATCTGTATATTTTCTATGAAACCTGGGAATGCCTTCAAAGTTTGTCCCAGTTAAGGAAATAATAATATGTATGTACTCTTGAATTTGTTTAAATTGTAATGAGATTAAAAATAAAGTTGTCGTTGCAAGCATTGGGATCAACCCTGTTCTTGGTTTACATAGGCATGCGGGTGAGTGGACCTGGTTACAGCTTGTCATGTTTGCATAGATTGTCAAGTTTCACAAGTTTTGACTCAAGTCTGATGTAGCAAGCCAATGATGCCTTGTTCTGGTTAGATTTGACCTAGTTTTGGATTCGGGTTGAGTTAAACTGGCACATGGAAGAGAAGCTACGTATTTTTGAGGTATTTTTTTTTTTAAATTCACTGTCGTCGCTTAACCTCTAAGAACCAGTGTATACTATATTATTTTCTTTCCACTAGTGAAAGGATAATCCAAAGCAAATTTGCAAGGAAATGAAAACAATGAACTCAAAATCTCTTTGGAAAGAAGATAATTTGTTCTTATGACAAATCAAGGATATTACTCAATTTTTTTGTTGGCGTTGGAACTGATCCATACGAAGAGATTACTAGTGTAGTAAAGACTATGGGGAGGAATTCTAAAACCTTTCCCAGTCATGAAAGAAAGACGTGGCCTCCAGCTTATCATTCTAATTTATTTATCAGAAAATAAAGAATCGTTTGCCTAGTCTTCCCGTCGCAAGTATAGCATCCCCATCGCTATTCCTGGGGTTTGAATTTTTTTTTTTAAACTTCTACAAAGCGTGGATACAGCGACGGCCAGGCGTGGATACAGAGATGGCAAGGCGTGGATACAGAGACGGCAAGGTGTGGCTATAGCGACATCTTATTCCTGGGTTTGCATTTTTTTTAAAAAAAAACCTTATACAGAGCGTGGATACAGCGACGGCCAGGCGTGGATACAGAGACGACCAGGCATGGATATGCGACGGCTTAGACACCTAACGAAATATAGAACATTGTCTCTCTTGCAATGAAAATTAGGGGTCGTCTCTATTGCGACGAAATTGTATCCACAGAAAAAAAACACTTAGAGGTGGCAATATCCACGTTTTTCCGTGGCAAAATTGATCACTTGTACTAGTGTACCTATTGCAAAGTATGAAGAAAATGGCACATTCAGTACAAACTACCATAGGTAATCCTGATAGGAGTTTGTTCCATCATGGTCTAATTAAAATTTTAATCCACCATCAGCTGTCTCTTAGCTGTAAATCTTGGGATGAGTTTTTGGTTGAATGTAAATTTGGGCCAACACAATATTAGCCAAACCCTCCCCCTAAAACTCGTAGGAAGTGTAGGGCTCCAGTAAAATATGAAGTTGATAATGTTCATAAGGCTGAGACATGGGATAAAGAGATTCAGGATGCAAATCCACCTATAGGTAATTGTATTAGTAATGATGGAACTGTGAATGTAGCTCCCTGTTATGCTGAAGCAACCATGGGCCAATCCCTATTTAACAAGTGCTTTAGTACACCTATGAAGGTGAAGGGAAGACTGGACAATAATGAAGATATTGATGCTGTTAACTATGAAAACCCCTCTGAGCTATGTATTCCTCGAAAACATGGTGATGATTCCATGCGAGGTGATGAGCCCATGCGAAAAATTTAGCAATTAGTGCAGGTGTGTTGTGACAAAGAGGGTTTTGAACCAAAAGGTCTTGTGTTTGTTCGTACAAGAAGAATTACTAGAAGTATGAATACTACACCTACAGCCTGTGTTCCTACGGCCACTCAATAGAGTAATCAGCCAGTGATTTTCCATCTTGAGGATGATGTTCCATCATTGGTTCCCAAAACCACGCATATGGATGAACCTCTTCTCATAAATAATAACCATGAATTTTTTTTAGCTAATGACACTACAGAGTTAGCTAAGTTCGAAGCTGCTCCATCGTGCATGGATGCTTGTGGTTTGGGCCCTGAGCCATCTTTTATGAGCTTTCAAGATATAGATAATCTTGATTCTTATCAAGCAGATGATTCGTGTCATGATAAGAAGGAAGAAACTCTCCAACAGGTCCTTGACAGGGTATATGAAACTAAAATCGCAGAATTGAAAAATGAACTAAAAAAATGTCAAGCAAACGCAACCTTGAAAGATGAGGAAAATAATACATTCAGGGCGGAGTTACTAAACTTTATTAATAGATGGAAAGACATGAACATCAAGAAGAATCAATACAAGAAAGCAAAAAAATCAATGATAGACATAAACCATCACTTGCTTGAGCAAGTAGATCGACAGAAGCTAGTAATCATCATGCTCAAAGCCAAACTTTCTGAGGCCAAAAGAGTGATCGATTTACAAAGTAGAACCTGATGTTGTTTCTATTTTCAATTATATGATTTATCTCTCTGTCGACCGGCAATAAAATCTTTTAAGAGAATGCCTGTAAAATCGTAGATTTTACACACATGCATATAATTTGTTGGTTTTATTGTTATTTCTATTGAAACTGGTTTTAATAAGTCTCTTATATTTGTTGAACAGGTGTACATGGTATCACTATCCTCTGCAAATACAAGACGTTTCGGATCACAACTGGCAAATGTTGATGCTTCTTGAAGACTATAATTTCAAAACAACCACGAATATGTCAGTTCCCTTAAATTAGGAGATGATACAGGCTAGTTGTTTTATTGACTATTCTTATCCTATAAGTAATATTTGCGACAGGTGTCTTTTGAAGAGATTCGATGCACTTTCATAGGAATAGACCTCTTATGGTATTGAATACAGCATTTATGAAAAAATGAATTCAAAGACTCGTGAAGTTATATATAAACTAGTAATTTTTATGTAAAGGAGGATGGAGTGACTAAAGAAAAACATCATTGAAATATTATTTCAAGTACTAGTTTTTTTCCTTACTGAGGTTTTATCTTCGGAGGTGGAATGTGACTGGAAATTCTCAGACTAGTATCGTTGATTGGTATTATTTTGGATACCTTTTTTCTATATTTCAATATATAATCTGCTACTTATAATATTGATGCAGTATACTTGGTTATGCTTGTATTCATTTTGTTATATTACACTTTGTCAACACAATATTGTTATTTGAATTACTATGTTATTATAATTGAATTAATCAATATTTTTATTGAAAATTTGAGATATAATGATATACATATTTATGTTTGTTTTGACCTCATTTGTATTTTTGCAATGATTTCATTATGGACATTATCTTCTATTCAAATATTTAATGTTGTTTAATAGTTGTTAATTAATTAAACGTTTCAGAAAAAAATTGAAGTAATTGCTTATTTCAATTTCTCTGTCAAGGTAACTTATAGCAGAATGATTTAGTGTGGATGGTTTAAATATTTTCATTTAGATCTTACTCATTTATCTTTCTATTCATTATTATATTAATTGATAATTAATATAATATTCAAATTGCTCTCAGCTGGGATAGGATAGTTAGTTAGTGTTATTTTAGTATAGTTTACATTTAACGGTTGTTAAATAGAATTTGGGTAATTTTAGAATAATTATAATAGTCTTTTAATATCTAGAATATTAAATACGAAATCCTCAAAAACTTGAAGACTTTCATTAAGAAAGCAATTCTAGGATAACTTAGGTAGTAGTAAACTAATTTTAGGGTTTATTTAGATAGAAGCAAGATTAGGATAAATTTTTACTGAATTTTAGTTTCTCCTTAAGAGAAAAATTCAGTTGGTAGCAGGACCATAACCTGTGAGGTTTTGTCATCCCAAACACACCAGGAGCTGCTTTAAGCTTCTTGTGTGGGCTTAATCTCCTTGGTTGTCCTAGGTCAAAAAATTAGGCCAATATGACTACAAAATAATGACATTGTGGATCGTATTGACATCGAATTATGAATTGATATGGTGAATTGTAGTATGATAATGCATTATGATGTTCTAATCATAATGTGATGTTATTAATTCTTGGAAACGGTGTATTGGATACCTACTCTATTCTTGGAATGGTTAGAATACTCAAAAACCCATCTCCATACTTAGGATATATTTTATTAATCCTCATCATTAATTTCCTAGGTTATAGAGTAGGTAGTTGGACTCAACTTGCAATTATGGTCAACACTTTCCATGTTTACACCTAGGAGTGCCTTATTCTAATTATGGATAATATTATTCCAAGTTTATTGACTTCCCAAATTAGTAACTACACCTTCTTTTATTTCTCATACCTAGACTGTTTATAGCTTTAAGGTGGAAAAGGTAAAAGGTAGTCTCATGGAAATTGCCCTTTTTTTCCCAACTCATCTTGCATAATTTTCTCTCTTAAAAGCATAATATCATTGAATTTCCATCAACTAAATACCTTATTCAACTAATTCATGACCTCCTTGACTGATTTGGAAAGTGTTTTATGCACCTAGGGTTTTTTTTATTTTAGTAAGCATGTTAATTGTGAGGATTCAACTTTCCTTCTTAGGATTTAAAATATATGATGTAATTATATATTTCTACATCCATCACATTATCAAGGTTGGTTGGTGTACACTTATTCAATGCAAGTTAGTGTTATGCACCAATTTTAGTCTCCAATTTTGAGTGGAATCTATGCCTGTTTCTAATGATTTTTGTGAGTTCAACTGTGCTAAGAATGGGCTTAATTTGCACGGGGTATCAAAGCTCCCTAATATCGATAGTTCTCCTATTTTTTTTATATATGTTATTAAAGGATATATTCTCACTCTCTCCCTCTCTCAGTGAATGCATTCAGTCTACCAGGGCACAATTGTTGAAGTAATGGATCAATCTCAAAATATCATCTTGACTCCATTTAAATTTTTTTAATGGAGGGCATAGATGGAGATCTTGTTGAGGAGAAAGGTACTCTATAGGGTGAACATGGAAAATGAATCTAATAATAATGTATTAGTAGAGAAGATCAAGTGGAATAATAGGAGGAATGAGGCTTATGGTATCTTGTGTCTCGGTATTTCTACAGGCCTTCTTTTCCATCTAGATTTATTGACCACAACAAATGAAGTATGGCAGAAAAATCAAGATTTTTTTGGAAAAACACATGAAATGAGGGGACATAAACTATAGAATGATGTTATCTCACTGAGTCCAAGCAATTTTGAGACCTTACAAGAATATTTCTCTAAGTTCAAAGCTCGTGTTCTTCAATTGAAGCAGTCTGGAATTTAAAAGAAGTATGAGAAACTAGTCTTTTCCATACTTTTGAATTTACTCTCTCAGCTACTCAATGTTTGTTTCAACCTTCCATACTACCAAAATGACTGTTTGAAACTGGAAGACACAATCATTTGCAGAATTCATGGAATCTATGAACTAGGAGAAAGACAAGTTGGTCATAATGGGCACCATTAAACCTTCCAAATATCAAGCTTTGGTGGTTGGATATTCGAAGAAATATTCCACATTAGAGGAAATTTAAACTTAAAATGGGCCTTCAAAAAAAAAAAAAAATTCCATGTCATCATGTATTAGCCAATCAAAATTCTTTAAAATTCAAAAAGGGAGCACCTCTTAAGCAATTTTTTAATATAAATATGGGGATAGGTATCATAAAAAAACACTACTTGTTTTGTTCGTATTTTCAACATATATCCCTATGTTTTTACTCAAATTTTGATCGGGAGAGCTCATTGGATGCGGAATTAAATTCCACATCCACCAAGTACCCATTTGGTATACTTTTGATAGACCCTACTACCCGAAAAATAAGAAATACCTGATAAAACGTGATGATGACATCGTCATCGCATTTTTTTAGGTATTTCTTATTTTTGGGGTAGCAGGGCCCATCAAAATTATTTTGAGTGGGTACTCGTTGGATGCGGAATTTAATTCTGCATCCAACGAGCTCTCCCAATCGAAATTTGAGTAAACACACATGGAGATATGTCGAAAATACAAACGAAAAAGTAGTTTTTTCTTTTCTTCCTCCAAAATTAATAAATACTATTTTATTAATTTTCTTTAGGAGGCCCATTTTGCGTTGAAATTTTCTCTAATGAAGGAAACAAGAAATCTAATCCAAAGAATCATCATGATCAAAAGAAAGACAAGTCTAAGTCTCAAGTGGACTCCTCAAGCTTCAAGAAGAATCCTTAGAAGAAGAAAGGAAAAGGTGATATCAGCAAGTGCACATCCTATAATAGGGGCTTCCATGGATAGATCTTCTGCATGAAGAAACCAATCGATATGATGCCTCAAATCCTTGAGATGAACAATATATCTCTCCCTGAATGAGCAAAGAAGAAGGAGGAAGGATCAAATTTTCAAGACAAGGAGAGAGTTCATGCTCTTGTAGAAAGCACTGTAAGATCCTCTTCTGTCACCATCCATTATGGAGCTTCAAGGCATATAGTTTCGACAAGGGAGTCCTTCACCTCTCATGATGCTTTGAAAGGTCCTAAAATTGTTTTGGGAGATAAATTTGAAACTAAAAGCAAAGGAAAAGGTAGAATATATCTTGACCATGATTCCTTCAATAATGTTTTGTATGTCCCAGGTATTTCTTCCAACCTCTTGTCAGTCTATCAGATGACCCGCGCTGGGTCTCCTACCAAGGTTTTATTCACTCCAAATTATGTATAAATATATAATATTTCCAATGGTGCAGTCGAATTGAAAGGTTTTGTTGATCATAGCTCCAAAGTGTACAAGTTCTCACACTTCATGCTCATATCAAACCTCTCTTCTCTCCTCACTAATGCCAATGAAGACAGAAAGTTATGGAATGAAAGGTTTTTCCATCTAAACTACAAGTATATTTCTAATTTGTGTGATACAAATATGGTCATAGAGTTTCCTAATATCAATTTTTCTAAAGGATTCTGTCAAGGATACATCCCAAGAAAACACCTACATCACAAGTATGAGAGAGTTAGTAATGAGAGAACCTATGCACCCCTTGAGCTTTTTCATGGTGATATATTTGGTCCATTACCTCATATTTCAATTAGTCAATCCAAATATGTCCTGAACTTTCTCGAGTACAAGTAAAAAAAATTTGATCTTTTCAAGGGTTTTAAATCCCTAGGAAAGAACCAGTCTGGAAGGAAGATCAAAGCTCTCAAATCTGATAATGGTGGTGATTATGTCAAATATGAATCCATACAATTTTTTTAGGATGCAGGTATCATATGCATCATGTGATTCCTTACACGCCTCGGCAAAGTGGTGTTGATGAGAGGAAGAATATATCTCTCAAAGATATGGCCACTTGCATGATGGAGTCTAAAACTTTGCCACCAAATTTTTGGGATGAAGAAACAAACTATGAATCCTATATTCATAATATGGTTCCTCACAAATCCTTCTATAGAATCACTCCTTTTGAGCCTCGGAGTTGACACAATCCTGATGTGTCCCACTTCGAGATTTTTGGCTCTAAATCTTGGGCTAGAATTCCACCAAAAAAGCGAAAGTATTTGCAGCCCCAAATCCAAGAATTCCTATTTGTTTGGTATCAAGAATATTTCAAAGCATAAAAAATAATCAACTTTAGCACTCAAAAATATTTCATCGAAAGGATTGTTCAATTTGAAGAAGAGCCTCTGTCAATAGCTGAAATTAGAGAATCCTCTTCACCACCATCTCTGATTGTAAGTAAAGACTCTAATGAGATTTTTTATTTTGGTATGTCTGATAATGAATATTTGATTGCATATCCAATATCACCTAGAATAGCTAAGTGGGATTCAAATACTATTCAAGCATCTTGGGAACTAGTTGGGAATCCTAATGATCCTAGGATAACCATATCTCAGTTTGAGATTGAACTCTCTATCAAAGATCCAATATTTACTTAAAAGTGTTATATTATGATTGAATGTGATCCAAAATCATATAAATAATCATTATATGATATAATTTGGCAAGCATCCATGAGGGAAGAATTCCATTCGCTACAGAAAAATAAGACATGGGAGCTAGTCAATATCCCACCTGGTTGAAAGCTAGTGAAATGCAAATGGGTATTCAAAACAAATTTTTCTTATGATGGATCTCCTTTGAAGTAAAAACCAAGTTTATTGGGCAAGGGATTCTTCCAAATCCAATTCATTGACTACAATGATACCTTTGAACCAATGGAAAAGATGGAATCAATAAGACTATTTTTGGCAATTTTAGCACCAAGCAATGGGAGGTGCATCACATGGATGTAAAAAGAACCTTCCTACATGGTGATATCAAAGAATATATATACACATATATATAGAATACATAATGTTGTGTTACTAATCCATATATTTTTCGTATGTTGAAGAAATCCTTTTATGGGATAAAACAAGTTCTTAGAGCTTGGTATGCCAAGATAGATGCATTTATGTTATCTAAAAACTTCACTAGATTAAAGTATGATCCTAATGTCTATTTGAAGCTGATTCATGGTTAAATATTAATTATTGTATTTTATTTGGATGATTGTTTGATGACATGAAGTGCCATGAGATAAATTTCCTTCTTAAAGGATGCTTTGAGTTAGGCTTTCTCCATGACTGTTTTGGGATTGTTGAGTCAATTCTTGGGGCTTGAGATTTCCAAATCATCCTATGGAATAAAAGTACATCAGTACAAACATGATTCAGACCTTATAAAGAATTTCAACATGAAATATTTCAATCCAGCCAAGAATCATTTCCTCTTAGGAGTTAATATTGAACATGGATATTCAACTCCTTTGGTGAACAACACCCTGTATAAGCAGCTAGTTGGTTGTATTCTCTATATTAATCACACTAGAACTGATATTTATTATGCAATTAGTGTGGAATCTAGACACATGGAGAATCCACATGAAATCCACTGGATGGAATGAAAAAGAATTTTTGACTTTGTGCAAGGAACCAAGACACATGGGATTCACTATGTTGCAAATCTGATCTAGAATTAGTTCATTTTACTTAGTTTGATTGGGATGGAGATAGCACTAATAGAAAATAAAAATTTTGATATGTGTTTATGCTTGAAGATGGACCAATTTTATGTTCAAGTAAAAAGAAAATATCCATTGCACTTTCTTCAATAGAGGAAGAATATAGAGGAGTTGTGAATCTAGCTACTCAATGTTTGTGGTTGCATGGAATACTTAGAGAGTTTGGGATTGGGTATATCATTTCCACAGTCATTTTTGTAATAAATAGATTTCTATAAATATGTCAATAGAATATGTTTATAGGCAGCGAACCAAACTATTATAGAGAGAAACTTCCTATGTCTTGGGGTGTACCACAACAAACAGCTTTAACACTAGAAATAAATCTTTCCCAATATGCAAGAGAAACCAAACATCCAATACGAAGGGATATCAAATAGTACCTTATTCCTTACAGTTGAAGTAGATCCCCATTGGTATTTCCAATTCACGCTGGTATTAGCAATTCGCTCTCAACAATAGCAAAAAAGACAGGCATGCTATATAATAGTGTGTTATACCTACTCTAGCATATATATTCAATGATGCATAAGCAATTAAGTGACATCCATGTGTTCAATATTCATATTCAATTTCACATAATTGGACAGGAAAATATATTTCTATCAATTAAAATCAGAGATTACAATAGTGACAACCTCTGTGAGCATGTCTACGAACCGAACAAATCGAGTCATCCACCTGGGCCTCCACCACCTTAATCCTCCATCTCTCGATAGAAAGATCACAAGAAAATGAAATATTGGGAAGAACACAAAGTGATCCAAAGGGACAAAGGGATGCAGACTCAAGTATATGCAAACTGTGGAAACAATGGACTATAGTATCCTTTCTCTTCAATTGCTCCCCTTCAATGTATCCAAAGTGTGGTGGGGTAGTGGGTACAGAAGCTCATTGAATCAGATGACCTTTAATCAATTTATCCTTTAGCTCAGGGCTGAGAGTGAGGTATTTTTAAGCCAAGGTATCTGGGTTAAGTGGAACCACTTCTGATCTATCAGGGAAAAAGAAAAGAATATCAAAGTATATGGAGTGAGGGTAAAAACCAAGGTACCATTCCTAGATATTACCTTTTTTGCTCTAGGTCATAGTGCTCACAACACTTGTGGAGTAACTCAGGGAAGCGGTAGACCTATGGAACAACACACTTCACTTGACAAGAGCACCGAACCAACCACCAGTTGTTACATTGACCTTCCTAGACATACCACACATGGCTGGACCCCATCATATCACAGTTCACTTGTCACCAACACTGCCAGCACACTGAACAAGGGACGCTTCGCTCCTTCCTTATCTAACGAAGTGATCGACGTTTATATACAAATAATCCATGAGAAAAGCATAGCCCACTTTGCCTCCACACCTGAAACACACATTCAACAGGCCTGTTGCATCATATTTTCTCAACAAATCCATATCCTTACTGCATACGCCCTAACCCCACATCTCATGCAGGGCATACAACACTAAAACCATGAAATACTGTCAAGCTAACCTAAGCGGGGGTCTTGCTAAGCACGCTATAACTGCCTCACTGGAGCTCATTTTTGAAAAACTGGAATTATAATGAAGCCCTTCCCCTCCTTTGTCGGGAAAGAGCGTAGCACCTTTCAGAATCCTGGCCATGAAATAGGCAAGGTAATTCAATAAGGAAAGGTATATTGTATGGATAGGGTTACCCAACCTAGAGATACGGGTATTCCAACTACCTTCCTACCTTCTAGTTCAATACTTAACCGTAAATTCTTATAGAGAAAGATTCTAGTTGAAATAGTAATTAAAGACACATAAAGACTCAATTAGGTCTCGTTGATTGACCGTAAATACCCAGGTAATAAAATAAAGAAACATCAAAACCAATAAAGACACAGTAAAGACCCTTTAGGGAATAAAATAGGCTTTAGCCAGTTAAGTCATTCTGAGTCAGTCACTCTGGGGTTAGCCAGTCATTCCCAAGGAAAGGATTACCTTGCCCCAAAAAGGTTATATGCTCCTCCTCTCCCTTACTAGGCTCGGTTATGCAATTGTCAGTTTTGTTACCAACCAACCACTACCGAATAGGTATCGTTGAATGACACTTATTAACTCGATGGAGTTGTATATAGAGATGATAGGCCCTTCTCTTCCTTACTTTGTTGGGGTGTGGAGATTTTCTATTCTCTCTGGTTGTATTATGCATTTATAGAATAACTCCTAGATAGTATTCTACCTGAGCCAAGCAATGACCAGTGGTACCACACCATCCATATAGATAGAATTAGCTTTTCTTTGTTCCCAAGCTGCATACCAACTTATAGGAGTGGTATGTTCCCTCAGACTTATTCTATGACGTATATAATAATATTTGATGTATCTAATAATATTACCAATGGCTAGTGAGCCACCCATATTCTTTTCTAGTCTAGTCAGTGAAGTTCCGATTGATGTTGGGCGTCGATAGCAGAAGAGGGCCGTGATGACCCCAGCAATGCGAAAAGAAAAAGAGCAAGCACTCTCGGGTGAGAATTGGCTTTCCTTCCAAGCACTTGATAGTGATAGATGTTAAAATCATTCCTAGCACTCCTAAGCAAAGAGAGCACGTAGCTTGCTTGCATCTTCGCTATCTTTTCTAGTTTCCTATTACCAATCCAAAACCTATTAGATATTTCCATATCGCTATGAAGTAGGTGAAGACTGGCCTGCCCTCTCGGCACTACTTTTTTTAGGCAGAACCAACCAAGGAGGCTAGCATGCCATCCCCTTTATGTACAGAGTCACACAACAGTATGCCCCACTAGCAAAGCAAAGAGAAACCACTTGCTTTATGACAGGCTCAATAAAGGGGTCTATCAACCTTTTACTTGCTTGTGGGGGAAAGGGATAGAGCAACACTGTATTTCCCCATACTAGGGTTCAAAGAGGCTTATCCCCTACATTGTAGCAAGCCCTTCCATCCCATCCAATGGTTTGGGGAATTCCTAAGTATGGTAAGTGAGGCAGTATCTACCCTTAGAGAGTTTTCCAAGTATTTTACCTGATCTTTTGAGCAGGGATACTTTATTGCAAACCTAGTTTAGTATCGAGTGTTTTTCCCCATGGAATATTTACCACAATAGGTTATTCCAAACCTGATTATAAAGTGTTAACTATTCAGTTATTCTACCGGTTCATTATAAAATATAGAAAAAGAAACAAAAAATAGACTAAATTACCCGCCTAGGGATGGGGGGCTATAGGGTCCTTGTCCCACTTTCGATGGGTACAATGTGAAAACCTCCTCAGACACTGCATATATTTCACAATTAAGTAACCGACTAATGGCATCCACTATGACGCCACTAGGCTTGTGCATCCCTCCTTTCGGGGATACACCCCACCCGATGCCTTATCAGTCAAAGTGTTCTGAGTTTACCGCCTTTTCTATCTATAAAGGACCTACCCCCAAAAAAATCACCATTGGGTCCGCGCAAAAGATAGAAATGTGTGAGCTCTACTTTATGCACTAGTTATAACGGTACATCACCGCCGGCTTTACCCTCTGATACCAATAAAGGTATGGATAAAAACCGGAAAATTATCGATAAGTTTGGTACACCATGTCCTCGAATATTATGGCTATCCACTCTTTTTCACTCAACAAGGACCCTCTCTTCATAAGAGCCTAAAATCATGGCCCCATACAAGTATCATAATTCTTCCAAGCTCATACTATACTATATGGTGCAGCACCTTATTTTCAATATGTGTAATAGAATGAAATGAAGAGATCTTTAGAAACATGTGTGTATGAATGAATCGAGAATATACATAATAAAGTGTTTTGACTGGTCTTTTTCAACCGAAAAAGTAGAAATAACAAGCAAGCGAACACCCAAACACAACAAAAATGACTCTTTATACCGACTAATGTACTCACCTATGTCCTGCGGAGACACATTCAGGGAGTATACTTTTTCCCCTTAACACGATAAGTAAGTGGGCCCTCTTAGACTTGGCCAGACCATTATTTTCATTACGATTTGGCAACAAGGGATTTTAACCCAGTTCCAAATAAACTATAATAGTATATGGAAGTCAGACCCACTTACTGCTTTCAAACAAGTTTCAGTCATTATATACGAGATATACATTACTTTTCATTCAACCTATTTAAAGGGAATCGGCTTATATATATATATATATATATATGTAATTATGCTTTACAAAAGGAATCATCCATAGATAGTTATGTAAAAATAGATTGTTATTCAAATAAGTGGAAAGACTTAGTCTCTTTAGCAAAGGCTTTTTTACTTGGGTTACTATCTTTCATTCAATAAAACCTGGCTCGAGCTGGCTCGTAGAACCTAGCTACAGATTGACTGGTAGCCAACTGTCTGCTATATTTACCTTGTAGTTACCTAATAAATGCTAAGGTAGCCATACATTACTCGGGCTGGTTACCAGACTATATTACATATACAAGACATCACAGCTAATAACCTTCTCCTTCATTATACAGAAACACATTCAGTCGTACCAATATAAGTAAAGCAATTACAACATCTAATCCATGAGAGACCCTATGCTAACTATTTAGGGGCACGAGGGACCTCCTAGCTTGACTGATCAGATGAACCACAGCCAAGTTCGGAGCATACAGACCGAAGTCTTGCCAATTCTAGTAAATTTTGAGGTGAATGTTATTGTTAAAAAGAAAACCCTCCAAGAACCTCTTTCGGTCCAAGTGGACCTCAATCGGGGAATCAAGGAGGGGTTGATTTTATGATGGTTACTGAAACAAATGATGATATGAAATGAAACATAAAAAGACAAGCAAACCACAATTTTGTAATTAGACTACCACAAACCTTTCTTCACCTTTCGGCTAAAAAGGAGGCTCGTGGGGTAAGTATTAAAGTTACTTTGAAACCAATAGAAATGGAATATGGAAATGATTTTAAATCAAATTATACTACCCTACATATTAGTACTACACTAGATTGAAAAAATATGAACAGAAAGCAAAAAATGACACATATGCAAATCTCCCTCAAGGGGGATGGGGAATGGGCTCGAAAGAGCCTATTCCAAATTATTTTTATTACCAGCAATTACAGTATCAAAAAAATGATATAATTCTCCTTGATTCTTATGCAGAATGAAACCAAGAGCTTACAAAGTGCAAAAATTAAATATTTCAGTCAAAAAGGGAGACCTCTGGGGGGATTCAGAAGGCCCAAAGTTCACTTTCGAACAACAGCTCCTCCTCTTTTCTGTTATACCTGCTAAAAACTAGTGAGATTATTCGACTGAAATATGCCCAAAATCACTCTAAAAGTACCTTTGGGTCAACTTACTTTTAACCAAAAAAAGCTAAGTTAAAACAAGTTAAAAAAGGTAAAAGGGGAACCAAGGAAAGCAAGCTTTCCTTGGGATCTTGGCTTGCCTTTTAGGCAGCAAATATGATATGCACTGATTGCTAGATTTATCTTTTATAACAGAAAATAGAAATATAATGCATGCAAGCTACAAATTATCTTTAAAATTCCATGCAAAAAGGATGATTTCCTTAAAGCTAGATCTAGAATGCTTATGAAACCTTTTAAGAACAAGATCTAGATTATGAGCTTTAAGAAGATAGATATATGTTAAATTTACTTTAATATGATAGATCTAAACAATATCAAAGTTGTGAACAAAGTAACCAGGTAAAAGAATTGATTTTGAAGGAGGAAGAGGAGAGAAATGCTGGTAGCCTTGAAGATCCACCGTGGAGCTTTCAAGTGGAATGTCAAGGGACTATGCCTTTGGAAGGTTTCAGAGAGAGTGAAGAAGCAAACTAGATCAGTATCCTCTCTAATCTAGGAACCTGTAGCTCAGCTGAAATAAAAAAACTTTCTGAAATACTTGTGAGATCCAATTAGTACATACACAGAGATTCAGAATAACATGCATATAAACTTATAAAACATGCTAAATCTAGATCTCTAAACATGCATCAAAGGAAAGAAATGGCCAATACATTTATTGAAAAGAACCTTTCCTATCAATATTATAATAAGCTTCTTATCAATCTTAGAAATGAATCCACAAGCAATTAGCAAATTATGAACATAGATACAAGTTACCTAAGTACAACTTAGGTGGTAACATTCTGGCTCTAACTGTGGGATGTGTGCTCGATCTGGTCTTTAAGGAAAGGAGAGGATACGAGAACACTAGAATCTCTGGTTTATATACCCTGTAAAAACATCTCAACTTGACAAGAAAAACCTCAGTAGCACAAGTTTTATAAAAAACCAAATGAACCATTAAGCTGATTTATTTAAACAAAAATGTAACTAACTAAAAGAAGCAAAGTTTTATTATAACTAAGTATAAAATAGAAATGCAGAAAGTAAATTCTCTCTTTCAAGGAGCTTATTTTCCTACTCTAAGCATGATATAAAAAGGATTAAGTGTAATCAGAAATCCATTGTAACCACCTAAGCATTTTATTAACATAAAAAAAAATTCCTTGTCTTTGGTTACAAGCCAAAGTAAGGATACCTTATTCAGAAAATGCAAACCTACGTGATGATTCAAAATGGGAAAGATGGATGGGAGATCATAGGCATGAATAATGTCATAAAAATTCTTCCCCAACTTGTGTGTGCTCATGCAAGTTGCTTCTATCCATGATTGGATAGGACTGATATACCAATCAAAATGATGAGGCAGACTGACTACATCATCATACTGATCACCAGGGCTTATCAAATGATAACTCATTGCACAAGCCCCAAGTAGCTCCAAATCATAAGGAACCTCTATATGTGAAAAATATGGCTAATACTGATATTCCACTGACTGCATCACATCTAACTTTTCACAACACTGCTTCTCAATGTTGTCATTACTAATACCCTTGTGCGGCTCTGCGTGATATGACTCTGAATGATGACATGAAAATTCTGAATGCTCCTCTTCCATACTAAGGTTTTCCAAGGTCTCCAGATCCATGCTTCCCTTTATGGAAGTATAGTAGATTGGACTTCCACAAATTTCTAAATAGACACTCCTCTTGCTGGATATAGCATAGATAGGATTCTTAAAAAGATATACACAAAAATCCTAATAGTCATCACCGTCATCTATGTTAGATGTGATCGATACCCCATTGTTGGTATCAGGTTCCGATATCAAGTTTTCTTTGTCTTCATTACCGATACTGATATATGGCTTAGACTGATCATGTGGATAAACTGCATGCTCCTTTTTCATATCAAAATTTCCCAAGGCCACATGGTCCATGCTCTCTCCTTTAGATATGCCATTGACAGAAATATCTACAAAACCATCAAAAGTTTATGGTTCATTATTTTCCTCTTTATTCATGTCATAGACCGGATTTTCCATGAATGTCCAAGACTCCTCATCAATATCTTTGTCGGGGATACCAGGATTCTTCGTCACTTGTATCATGCTCCAAGCTATACTTGTCCTCATTTTCATACTCAAATCCTTCAGAGAAAAGTTCACAAGGTAGTAAACCTTCTAGACTATCATCATTATATGGAGAACACATAGGAGTCCCATCATGTATATTACAATTTTCATCATAAGTTTCACTATAAGATTCTGCAATGGTTTCATCCTTAGGTGTGTACTGTTTAGCTGGTGACAAAGGGTAGGCCTAGCCTACCATGTATATATGATCATTCTTGATTTCCTGATTACTAACCTCGGGAAGTCCATGTTCCATGACTTGATTTGCAACATAACAAGTGCTTTCTTGGTGGAATTGTTCACAGGTTCTACACCATGGAATTACTTCTTATACCATGTTAGTTGAGTCTAACTGGTTTGGAATCCTAGGCTCCTGCTGAAGAAATTTCTTTTGATACATATTATTCTGCTTGGGCTGAAAGTTCCTAGGTCCATTATTTCTTTCCATTGTGATTATTCTATTGTGCATAAGATTCAATTATGCAGATTGATTTGCCATAAGTTGGTTTTGACTAGCAACCAAGTCTTTTATCATGTCTGTTACCTTTTCCATGGGTTCTTTAGAGGCTCCATTTTCTTCAAATTCAAAGGCTTTTCCCTTTTCTTCGTTGTATGAAGTGTTTCCCCTAGTGTAACCTGGAATGTTGCATTTTCCTAAAGACTGCATATTCTTTTCTATTTTCTCGGCCAATTCTTGAGCAGCTTTTAGGTCAGTCGGCTCTTTGTCTCTTAACTGGTACCTCAAATCACCAGTGAAAGCTTCAATGTAAGATATGAGGATGGAGGCATCCTTTGGCTTGATTTCTTTAGGGATGTCCACAACCACATGCATAAACTTAGTATTAAATTCATCCATGGTTTCATTCTCCATCTTCTTAATGTTATGAAGGGTAGCAAGCAGATGTCTTGGTTCTTTCTTTTCTCCCCATTTCTTCTTAAAACCCTCTAGGAATTCACTAAGAGTTTTATATGAATCATCATCTAGGTCGAGGTACCATTCTTCAACATCATCTTCTAAGGATAAAACAAAGAGCTTCATTTTCACATCGTCATGGTCATGGGAAGCATCATTGCAATAAATGACCATGTGCTTTTCAAACTTTCGAAGGTGAGACTTGGCAGTGATGGAATTATTGCCTTGAAATATGGGGAGCTTATTGATAGCATATTTGGGAATGGCATGGGGAGCACCTACTATCTGAGAAAAGTCAATGGGTTTGAACAATTTCGTCATTTCTTGAGATTGGTGAACATAGCTCTTTACAAATATGTTATGGATATCTGAAAGGGATTGGTCTCCTAAATTTTCAAGGTTTCTATGAGAAGTCTACCTATTGAATATTTCCCTAATAAACCTTTTAGGATCAGGGAGAGGATTGAATAATTGTCAGTGATTTATTTGTGTAGAAATTATTTAAGGGATGTTAGACAGTGGAGTCACCAGATGGATCGAGTTTAATTTTTATGTTTTTGAAAGACTATATCAATCAAAAGTTTTTATATTTTTAGTTGTTTAGAAAAAAGTTAAGCTAAGTCGTACTCGGGAATAAAAAGATTTATCCCCGACAACGACGCCAAAAAGTGTTGCCACCTTTCACACACTTGGGTCACGTGGAAAAAATCTTCAAGCCACTCAGCGTGTCCTTGGGGGCAAGTCTCGAGTCAAGGTTGTCACCTTGTTCTTGACTCCTCCGTTTAGGCTCAACTCCTAACGAAGCCAAGGTGGGTAGACCCTATTAAGTTACTAAGTCTAATTACTTAGGAGTTTGAAATTTAACCATAAACAACCACAGATGACACAATACAAAATGAGTGCACGAAAGCACAATGCTAAGACACAATATATATATATATATATATAGCAAGAAAATAACCAGTTCCTTAAATGGAGTCAAAATAAAATCAATGTACTTGCATGTTCTTGTAGTGAATGTTTTGCAATTTCCTCTTGGTACGGTTTAATTTAATGTGAAATATGAGTTGATTAAAACATAGGCGAAGGGGTGGACTCCAGATATACCCGAGAGTACTTGGAGTATGTCCAAAACTAAACCTTCATGGCTACCTGCAAGGAATATGTGGGCTGAATGGAGTCTCTGGGGCTATTGTTCATAGCGCACCCATTAGGGTGTGACAGAGATCGGTGGCCCGAGGTCTCTTTTCAGGAGTTCCCGCTTCCTTTGGGTATTTTTCCACCGTAATGGTTTGATCTAGGTGTTGTATTTTCACCTAATGGCTTGTCAATTTGGGAGAGTGAATCCTAATTATATTAGTCACTCAAGTGCTTTTGATACAGCTTGACTAATCGGATGAACCGCAGCCAAGTACAGAGCATACACATCGGAGTCTTGTCAATTTTAGTAAATTTTGAGGCGGATGTTCTTGTTAAAAAGAAAACCCTGCAAGAACCTCTTTCGGTCCAAGTGGACCTCAATCGGGGAATTGAGGGGTTGATTTAATTATGGTTACTAAAACAAATGATGATATCAAATGAAACATAAAGATATAAGCGAACCACACTTTTGTAATTAGACTACCATGAACATTTCTTCACCTTTCGGCTCAAAAGGAGGCTCGTGGGGTAAGTATTAAAGTTACTTTGAAACCAATAGAAATGGAATATGTAAATGATTTTAAATAAAAGTATACCACCCTACAGATTATTACTATGCTATATTGAAAAAAGATGAACGGAAAGAAAAAAATGACATGGACGCAAATCACCCCAGGGGGGATGGGGAATGGGCTCAAAAGAGCCTATTCAGAATTATTTTTATTACCAGTGGTTGCAATATCATAAAACTGATATAATGCCCCTTGATTCCTATTCAGAGTGAAACCAGGAGCTTACAAAGTGCAAAAATTAAATATTTCAGTCAAAAAGGGAGACCCCTGGGGGTATTCAGAAGGCCCAAAAGTCACTTTCGAACAGCATCTCCTCCTATTTTCTGTTATACCTGATAAAAAATAGCAATCTTATTAGACTTAAATATGCCCAAAAGCACTCTGAAAGTACCTTTGGGTAAGCTTACTTTTAACCAAAAAAAACAAAGTTAAAACTAGTTAAAAAGGTAAAAAGGGAACCAAGGAGAGCAAGCTTTCCTTGGGATCTTGGATTGCCTTTTAGGTAGGAAATATGATGTGCATTGACTGCTATATTTATATTTTATAATAGAAAACAGAAATCTAATGCATGCAAGCTACAAATTCTCTTTAAAATTCCATGCAAAAAGGACGATTTCCCTAAAGCTAGATCTAGAATGCTTATGAAACCTTTTAAGAACAAGATCTAGATTATGGGATTTGAGAAGATAGATATATGTTAAATTTACTTTAATATGATAGATATAAACAATATCAAATATGTGAACAAAGTAACCAGGTAAAAGAATTGATTTTGAAGGAGGAAGAGGAGGAAAGAAATGCTGGTATCCTTGAAGATCCACCGTGGAGCTTTTAGGTGGAATGTCGAGGGACTATGACTTTGGAATGTTTTGAAGAGAGTGAAGAAGCAAACTAGATCAGCATCCTCTCCAATCTAGGAACCCGTAGCTCAGCGGAAATAAAAAAACTTGTCGAAATACTTGTGAGATTCGATTAGTACATACACAGAGATTCAGAATAACATGCATATAAACTTATAAAACATGTTGAATCTAGATCTCTAAACATCCATCAAGGGAAAGAGATGGCCAATAAACTTATTGAAAAGCACCTTTCCTATCAAGATTATAATAAGCTTATTATCAATCTTAGCAATGAATCCACAAGCAATCAACAAATTATGAACACAGATACAGGTTACCTCAGTAAACAAATGGCAATGATCATCCACACATAGAATGGCATAACACCATCTTGCCTCCAAAGATTCTCTTTATTTCAAATGAAAAATAACAATAGTACAATAGTAGCAGCATGTAAATCCTAGTTCTAACTAGCTTCCAGAAGAGGAGGCTTATGCTTTGATTTATACAAAAACAAAAGATCCATCCCAGGGGTCACAAATCCCAATGAGACATATCAAATCAGCTAATGGAGAGTCAATCAATGCAGATTTGAACCTAAGCTGAGCCTATTTGTCAACCAGGGGGATGATTGAGCTGACACATCAACCCATAAGCCGACACATCAGTCCACATAGCATCCAAGAGAGTGCACACATGTGGAGGAGAGAGAGAGGGTGCAATTCCCCATAAATACTATTGAAGATCAACTCTGGATCTGAATTGATCACCTCCTTCAGTCAAGGATTTGTCAGATCTAGTCAATCTGGTTCAGATCTAACTGATTTCAATCAAATCGGCTGAGAATCCACTGATCTATGATTTTGGATTTCCTCCATTATTCATCAATTTATTAATTAAAATAATCAATAATTGATTTTTGAGGCTTTTTGACTTGAGTGATTGAAAATCACTCAAAACTAGGAAATAGTGGGTCCATGGGTTTACATGTGCTCTTATCTTGAAAATGAGCACCTACATGAATGAAAATGATTATTTGGCCCACTTTTATTACAAAATCAATTTTTCCAATTAAACTATTAAAAAATAGTCTAAGTTTTGGAAAAATTAAATTTCAATAAAAAACACTAAAAAACCTAAAAAATTGAAAAATTGAAAAAACCTAGGGGGACTTAGACATGTTCATATGACTCGACCATGATGTCTATCATGTTTAGACATTGACACATAGAATCTAATAACCTCAATAGGCCTAAATTCCAAGCCGACCACCCCAACTTTGGAGGTATGGAGTGAAAAACTTAGAAATTATAAGTCATTTATTCAACAACCAATAATAACCAAGGGAAAAAACACGCTTGCCTGATAAGATTGACAAATAAAGTCTAAGAGACTGAGTCTTTTACAGACACTATCATGCTAGAACATTTATTACAATTCCCCCATGGGGTATGAACATGTGATATAGTACAACAAGAACTTCCCAGAAGTACTTCCAAAGGTCTTCTAAAGTCTGAACAAGTTAACCTTGTCCGGTTCAATAGGCTCACTTTATAAAAAACCACTAAGTACAACTTAGGTGGTAACAGAATATCCAAAGGAAGTTTAGTAGGAACTATTGGCCATGCCGGGTCATGAGATACATGATCGTTCATCAATCTCGACAAATTGGGTAGATTCAAAGTCTCAAGGAAAGGGAGCCTAGGTTGAGCCGGTTGGTTCCATGCTCCTTGAGAGGAATAATTTTCCTAAGGCTGACTACTATATAGACCGTGGCCTTAGCCAGTGGGATAATAACCTCCTCCCATTTGAACCATATAGGGTTGCATGTAATGATTGTGATTTTGAGTACCTTGAGGCTGGGGTGGTAGAAAGCCATAATTAGGTGACTGATACACGGGTTGATACCCGAACCCATAAGGTGTGTAGGTTTGTCTATAATATGATATGTAAGAAGTTCCATAAGAGGTTCCATTAACTGGACCATGAGATGCTCCCTAGGAAGGTCCATAAGATGTTCCATGGGAAGATACATGTCCTGCTGACACATGAGAAGGCACATGGCCCTATGACATAATGGTGCTAGCAGAAGTAGGATGGACATGGATAATAGTAGAACTCCGGCCGAAAGGCCCACTAGAGTTAAGGGGAGGATGCTTGGTCAAAAAGGAATTTGAAGGGATTGGTGTAGAAGACAATGGAATATGTGGAGGAATATAACTCATGCCCCCAATATTCACATGTCTAGGTTCTAGTCCCTGAATGGAAACACTAGTGCTATACCTAGGCTATGTGTGTGAAGGAACCTCCACCGTAGGGATGGAAGGTGTAATGTGACTATAAATACCAAACATCTCCACATGGAAAGGAATGGACGTGCCCCCACGCACAGTACCAGGGTGAATACCTGATCTGTCATGAGCTGTCAGACTGGTCTAAGGAATATCAGGCATGCCATACCTAATAGTGCTAGTGTTAGCGGATGCGTCGTGAATCTTGTTACAGCTGATTTTACCACACATTTATGGCCTTCCCTGTCCCTTTGTAGACTCTTTGGACCCCATGCACCATTTTTGTACCTTTGATGTTTCCAATATCATCCGTAAAACACTCATTATTTGTTGTACAGGACTTTTAAACCCTTTTTCACGTATACACGTGGATACAACCCTTAAACCCACGTACATCAGGATGTGTGCAAAAGGCCAAATATTTTTCGAGTTTTCCTTGATGTGGATCCAATTAAATTGTCTCTTGGCCTTCCATATGCCTCTAGATCACTCAGATTTGACCTTCCATTACCTCAGTGAAGCACTATATAAGGAACCCTTTGGATACATTGAAGGGGGAGAATTGAAGAGCAAGAAAACTATAGTCCATTGTTGTCGTAGCTTGCTTATACTTGAGTCTGCATCCCTTTGTCCCTTGGAGCACTTGGTGTTATTTCCAAGCTTTCCCTTTGCTTGTGATCTTGCTATAGAGAGATGGAGGATTGAGGTGGTGGAGACCCGGGTGGAGGACTCAATTTCTCCGGTTTGCAGACGTGCCGACAAAGGTTGTCATTCATGAAATCTCTGATTTATATTAATAGAAATATCTTTTCGTGTCCAATGATGTGCATTTAAATGAATATTGAATCCATGGATACTTTTAATTGCTTATACATTATCGACTATATATGCTAGAGTAGGTCTAACACCATTATATAGCATGCTTGTCTTGTTTGCTGTTGTTGAGAGAGAAAATTGTTAACGCAAGCGGGATTGGAAAAATCTCAACGGGGATCTACATCAACCATCCGGAATAAGGTATGTTTCGATATCCTTTAGTGTTATATGTTTTATTTCTTTTGCATATTGGGAAGGGATTGATTTCTGCAGTTTCTCTATCTATTGTGGTACACCCCAAGCCATACAAAGTTTTCTTTGTAATTTCCTTTGGGGGTTTTGTCGGCATTCAATGTTCTTGAATTGCTCTGATTTCTTTGTTTCTGAGTCGACTATGGGGGCATGGTTTCCTAGTAGTGTCTTACAGTAGAAAATTTTGTCTCAGCTTGTCTGTTTTCCTTTTTTTATCTCTTTTTTCTTCCTATACGCGGGTTTTTCTTTCACAGTCGTGTGTACATGCGGGTTTTCCTAGAATAACTGTGTATATACGTGGATTTACTGAGGACGGTCATGTATGCCCTAATTTTTTCCTATTTGGCAAATATTATGTGTTTTTGGGTGAGTTTGGATGATTGTTGAGTCTTCTTGGATGCTTCTGGAGTCTGTATACATCCCTATTTCTGACCAGAGAGACCTTGTTAGTTTAAATTTTTGAAAATGTTCTTGTCATTTCATTTTCTATTTTTTGTTTTGGGATTAGTGCATTAGGTCTCTTTTACCTTGGTGCTTTGCTCGGGTGCTTTCTGGTAGTGCTTGTAGAGTCTGAGGGTTGTAGAGTCATACTTTTTCTTTTTATCTCATTTAATTCAAAAAATACAAAAACATTTTCTTTTTGCATCATTATGCATTGTTTTCATTTTGCATTTGCATGGTACTTGCATTAGGTTTGCTTGGAGAATATTAGTCATATTTTCATATAGGAATGATTGCATATTCATTTGAAGGAAAATTTTGGACTTCACATAGTAGCATACCCTGTTCTTCATTTGACACAGTGCATTTGCATTGATTGTTAGGTGTGCATTTTACTTCTTGTTGTGTCGTAACATCATTAGTTGCGCGACCATTTTCCTTTTGAGTAAAAAGCCAATTAAAATCAATGCATAATAAAATGAATTACACTCTTTTGTTTTATAGGGTGCACAAACAAGACTAGGTTTTAGGGTCTTGGAATAGTTCGTTGTGAGTAAATTCTCCAAGACCACTAAACGAAACATTTATGTGTCTGTCCAGGTGAGAGTGTGAAATTCCTTTACATAATTAGTATTCTCAGGATCCTCCTCTTACAAGGGAGTTAAGCACGAGGCAGTGTGAGCGGTTATGATTGCGATGACCCCTAGTTGTAACTGAGTAGTACCAGAGATATTTCTAGGATTGTATTCATATTTGGGGGCTCTTTTGATAGTTTCAGGCTTTGCTACCCTGCCCATACAGTCAATCTTGCCTGCGACTGTCTTCCTGAGAATTGATTATATTGAGGTGACGTTAGTTTCCTTACCTAGGTTATCAAGGGGGTACTTTGCAGAGGTTATTCTGCAAGTGTCCTAGCAAGGTAGGGGTCGAACAGCATAGTCGCTATATGTGTTGAAGCTGAGGGCCACTATAATTGGTTACGAACCTCTGCTTGTTGTGTATGGGAGTCTCAAGCCTCTACCAGGTGAGACATACCTCCTTCATTCGGGAGCTCATATATCCTACCCTTGTTTGCTTGCGATTTGGATTTACATTTTATAGGTGTATGCTCTGTGCATGCTAGTTTGCCTAGGGTTTGCGTAATTAGATCGATTCTTTTCATTTTTTGTGTCATTGTGGATTTGGGTGTAGCACTTCGCCATTCTCTTTGTTTAGCAGGACTTCTACCTTCCATGTCTCCTCCTCCTTTCGGAGAGAGAAAAAGACAGTCCGGGTGGACTACTTATCACTTTGATTCACACACTATGGGATATCATAAGGATATGATTCCATAGATGTCCTCTCCACCTCACGAGGTTTGGGAGGAGGATCCTACTCCCATATTTGATTCTTCACTAGAAATACCTTCACAATTTGGTTACGATCCCTCATTCATAGGTCACTGGTATTGGTTACCAAGCGATGAGACTCATTATGAACCCACAAGCACTAGTCATGTTCATTATGGCATGCCTGATATCCCTGCACCCGATCCGGCACATCATGTTGAGTTGGAAGTAGAACCTAGAACTACACCTAGGGGAACTCCTATTCCTTTCTATGTAGAGATGTTTGGGAGCACTAGTCACATTACACCTTACATCCAAGCAGTGGAAGCAACATCACATGTCCATCCTAGACCTAGTGTTAGTAATCCTATGCGGCTACCAGAACTGAGACGAGTGAACATTTGGAACACCACTTACATTCCTTCACATGTCCCTTCGTCCTCAAACCCTACTCCTTCGAATGCATTTTTGACAACCCTTCCTCCCCCTCATTCATGTGGTCCTTTAGGTCGGAATATCGCTACTATCCATGTTCGTGATGCGACTGCTTGCATGGTAGTATCTCAAAGTCAAGTACCTATTGTTGTGTCGGGAGGTCATATCCCTATTTCTGGATCGTCTTATGGTCCATCTCAAGGAGTTCCCCATATCCCTAACTATGGAAATTCTCATGGGACATCCCATGGGACACCTTATGGAGATTCTCATGGATAGTCTTATTGACCATAGTATGGATAGAACTATTAACTGTATGGGTACGAGTATCAACAACCTGCTTACTCTTCCAATTATGGATTTGTAGCACCACATAATCAAGGTACCCCGCATCATAATGCTTCCATGTAGACCTATACGGGTCAAATGTGAGGAGTTTATTATGGCCAAGGCCATGGTATTTATAGCAATCAACCTTACATGAACCAGAACTATCAGGGAGCGTGGCATAGACCGGCTCAAACTAGGCTCCCTTTCCTCTCAACATCAATCTTACCTGAATTATCAAGACTTATGAATGATTTGGTATCTCATGAGCTGGCCTAGACAGCCATCCCTAACAAGCTTCCTTCATACATTCCCAAGTTCAAGGGTAAAGCTGGAGAAGATCCTAGTGAGCATGTCACTACTTTTCACCTTTGGTGCTCCTCCAATTCCTTACATGACGATTCAATTCGTTTGAGGCTATTTCAACACACCCTCACCAAGCCTACAACGAAATGGTATATAGAGTTACCAAGGGGAGCATATGCTTTATTTGATGACCTTGCCATGACTTTCCTCAATCACTTTCAGCTACCTATACATTATGACGTTGGTACCGATCTCTTCTCGACATTTCAAGAAGACAAAGCCATACACATCTCAGATCATATTCAAGAGTGGCATAGATGGAAGTGGTTAATTAAAGTCTTTATAACACCAGAATTTCTCTTGGAGTGGTTCCTCAAGTCGTTGTTACCTTACATCGTGAAGGATGTTTCTACATCTGTAGTCAAAAACAAGGAACAAGCAATATTTAGGGCATAATATTTGGATTTGATCTATGCTGAATCCATAATTTTGTATGAGATTATACATAATGGTCCACGATCTAGTTTCAATCCCATGGTCAAGCTTGGGCTACATGCCGATGGAATTGTGGGCTCTACAAGTGCCAAACCTATGGATTCGGTTGTGAAACAAGTGAGCCAATTGTCAATTAATCAATCTGTGTCAGGACAAGCCACGACTTTGCCTCAACCTACCCAATCGGTGAGTGTAGTTTTTGTGTAATCATCGGACCTGAAGGGAAACCAACACCGTAGAAGGAATAATAAAAAAGGGAAAAATAATCGTTAGGGTGGGAACAAGAACGAAAATGCTAATTATAATGACAAGAACACTCGTAATGCTATGGGGGAAAAGAAAATTAAACATAAGGTAATTCCTTGCAGGTTATGTAAGGAGGACCACCTCAGTCACTTGTGCTCTCGTATGGAAGATTCCTTGAGGTTCATAGCATAGGGCCCAATTGTGCTAACTAATCCTTTACGTAACAATCAAAATATAAACTCGAGGACCATTGATCCTCATTGTACATTGGGTGGAGATAAAAATCCACCATAGGCCAATACTGGTCATGGTTGCATCAATATGGTGCGTGCTACTAAGTTTATGACTCATGCGAAGGATTATGGTTCATCACAATCGGACCTTGGAAAGGAACCCACTCCACCCGAGATCCCTTTGCGTATCGAAAAACCTATGGATAAACCTGAAGTTCCACCTTGCATTCCTAAGGGAGTCCTAAATTGTTCAGGGCACAATCCTAATGCCTGAGCTGCCCAGAACTATTCCATTGTCGAGGATTTGGGCCAAACTCCTTCTGCGATGCCCATGCTTGAAGTACTTTAGACTTATCCTCCGCAGAGGAGAGCGTTGCTTTCTGATCTTGGGGTTAATGATGATAACTCTTCTTATATTATCAAATTTGAAACCATGGGAATACAACCTCGCTTTCCTTACTACATGTCTGTTTTTATTCATGTAGAATGTCTTAATATGACTGTCAAATGCACCATTGTTGATGAAGGAATTGGTGCTTCTGTGATGTCTTTGTCATGTTGGAAGGGTTTGGGTTCTCCCGATTTGTCTCAATCTGCTACTATGTTGACAGCTTTCGATGGTAGATCATTTTGGCCACACAGGATTCTTCCTTCTCTTAAGGTCCAATTGGGAGGGAAGACCATCGCGATCGAGGTCGAGGTGGTTGATGCGCCCCTTGACTACAATATTCTACTAGGTTGGAATTGGATGTATAGTATGCAATTCATAGCCTCTTCTCTCTTTCGAGTAATATGCTTTCAATTTAATGGGAATATCGTTATGATTTATCATATGTAATTCCATAATCCGAATATTAATGCATCATCGGGAACTTCTATCCTGATTATCGATCATTCTCAGACAGCAAATGGGAGTGTGTGTATGGGTATGTATCCATCTCTTATGGGAACATTTAGTTGTCCTGCGCTCGTTCTTATCATCAGATCTAGTTTTGGTGGGGCTTAATCCTTGTTGTATTTGGTTCCTTTTCACACTACCAATATTGAAGATCCTTGGATTCTCCCTTCACTGAGTCCTTCGATTGGACCTATCGAAATGGATTTGCCATTTCCTACAACGATGGTAGCATATCAAGCAAATCTTGATCAAGTTGCAGAGCCTAGTCCTATCTCTTCACGGACAGAGGAGGAGGACCTATATGTGCTACTTGCATGGGTAGTTGAGTCCTCTCATGCACATGATTTCCTCGATGATTTTTTTCCATCGCATGAATCCATTATTGAGGCCATGTCTGGGGTTGAGCCACCTTGGGAAGAGTTACATCATCGATCATATTTTCTTCCTGAACTCGACAGTATGGAGCGTAATGAATTTAGGGAGATTATTAGCAAGAATATTGGTAGCCCCATGGTTCCATTGAGCTCTCTTGGTCAGATGGCCAATGGGAACATGATGAATTTATCACCTACTATTCCTATCAATATTTATCGCGATCCTGGCAAAGTTGAGAATGTCTACATTGGGGCGGGTTGTTCCCTTAATGAGATCAAGGAGTATACCGAGATATTTAAATATTTTCATGACATATTTGCTTGGTCATACAAGGAAATGCCAAGTATTGACCCTCGTATTGTCGAACATGAGATTAAGATCTATCCGAATATGAATCCGGTTCGACAACGTTTGCATGCAGTGAATCCTAGAAAAGCACCCACCATTAAGGATGAGATAGAGAAATTGTTAAGAGCATGTTTTATCTATCTCGTTCCCCTAATGGAGTGGGTTTCAAATCCCATTCTGGTTGATAAGAAATAGGGAGCGATCCATATATGCACTGATTTCCATGATTTAAATCATGGTTGTCCTAAGCATAATTTTCCTACACCATTTATTGATCATATTTTGGATGAGTGTGCAGGAAGCGAGGTATTCTCCTTTATGGATGATTTTTTCGGATATAATTAGATTCAGATAAAACCCAAGGATCAACATAAGACCGCATTTATTTGTCCTTGGTGTACTTTTTCATATCGGAAGATTCCTTTCGGCCTTAAAAACACCGGAGCTACATTTCAGTGGGATATGAGCTTATTTTTTCATGATCTCAAAACAATTATCGAAGTGTATTTGGATGACCTTGCTGTTGATTCGCGTTTGAGAGTGCATCATCCATACCATTTGAGGTTAGTATTTGAAAGATGCCTCATTTACCAAGTGCATTTAAATCCCCATAAGTGCATCTTTTGCATGTCTGTTGGTCGCTTGCTAGGGTTCATCATATCCAAGTAGGGTATAAGAGTCGATCCCTTAAAGGTTGAGGAAATACTTCAATTGTCTCCCCCGCGTAATATTAGACACCTTCGGTGTTTGCAAGGCATGGAAAATTTCTTGCAAATATTTGTAGTTAATTTTTCCAACTTAACTAAAGGCTTTATGCTTCTTTTAAAGAAGGACACTCCTTTTTACTAGGATGAGCAAGCCTAGCAGTCCTTTGATGCTCTTAAGCAAGCCTTAGCATCGGCCCCCGTGCTTAGTCCACCTGACTGTACCCGTGATTTCTTGATTTATGTGGCTGCGTCCATGGAGACGGTTGGTATGGTTTTGGTTCAGGAGGATGAGGAGATCCACAAGCATGTCATATATTATTTGAGCCAAAACCTTATTGATATGGAAATCCATTATTCCCATGTGGAGAATCCTTCCTTGGCCACCTTTCATGCGGTTCAGAGATAGAGACATTACATTCTCCTTCGCCAAACCTTGCTTGTAGCTCATATCAATCTGTTTCAGTTCGTCCTCACTAGAAGGATGATTGGTGTAAAATTCAATAAATGGATTTTTATTTTGCAAGACTTTGATCTCAAATTCGTTTCAGCGAAATTGAAGAAATCATTGATCTTTGTAGAGATCATATTTGATTTTCCAATTTTGGAGGAGGAAGAGGTTTATGAGGATACATTTGTCAATGAGTATATTTTCCTTATCTCAACTTTGGACCCATGGCATGGGGATATCATTTTATATTTGCAAATGTTGAAGGTCCCTACTCACCTTTCATGGGATGAGTGATAACTATTACATCATGTAGCTAAGAACTACCTTATAATTGATAACACTTTGTACCGCCATGGGGTAGATTCCATTTTGCGTCATTGTTTAACCCATTAGGAGGTTGAGGTTGTGCTGAATGATTGCCACATAGGGGAGTGTGGTGGTCACTTATCTGGGCTTTCTACAGCCCAAAAAATCTTGAGAGCAGGGTATTTTTGGCCATCGATATTCAAAGTTTGTGTTAATGCATTCAACAAGTATCACCCTTGCCAGGTGTTTGCATGCAATATGCGCTCGCATCCAGCCCTATTACACCCTATTGTCACCGCCGGTCCCTTCACGAAGTGGGGGCTTGAATTTATGGATTGCAACCCCTATTTGGTTGGGGGGCATCATCACATTATAGTGGTTGTCGATTATTTCACGAAATGGGCAGAGGTTATGCCCACGGTTAAATCTGATGGTGAGATAGCCGTGCATTTCATTTTCCACTATATTATTACTCGGTTCAGCATTTCGAAAGAGCTTGTCACTAACCATGGTAGGCAATTTCAGAATAAAATGATGGAAGAGTTGGCTTCAAAGTTAGGGTATAAGAAGGAGCACTGCTCTTCTTATTACCTTCAGGTGAATGGACAGGTTGAAGCAGTGAATAAATCACTTAATTCCATTCTCCATTAACAAACCATCGCACAAAGCAAGACGAATTGACATATCATGTTATATCCTGCTTTGTGGGCCTATAGAACCATGGTTAAGACTGCCACCAGTTTCTCTCCATATTAGCTTGTACATGGGGTGGAGTCTATCTTGCCGGTTGAATGCAAAATCCCTTCTCTGAAGCTAGCTATAGAGCTTTTACCAGACACTTACACATTGGAAGAACATTTGGTCCACTTAGAGCAGCTTGATGAGCACCGTTGAGATGCCTTAGTGGCTCTAAAAGTAAATAAGCATCGCTTAAGGTCCAATATGACAAGTCTGTCCGTTCGAGCAAGTTCAGTGAAGGTGATTTGGTCCTTTTGTGGGATCAAGCTAAAGAACCCTTAGGGGTAAGGAAGATTAATCCCATGTGGCATGGTCCTTATGTGGTCAAACATGTGTTAGAGAAGGGT
Organism: Pseudotsuga menziesii; assembly: GCA_001517045.1. NCBI lineage: Eukaryota > Viridiplantae > Streptophyta > Pinopsida > Pinales > Pinaceae > Pseudotsuga > Pseudotsuga menziesii. The sequence goes on from LPNX011216936.1 coordinate 460,593, forward strand.
GCCTATGAGCTAGTGGATTATGAAGGGACAGCCTTGGCAGAGCCTAGAAATAGGCTCTATCTTAAAAAATACTATGCATGATCTTCAGTTGGGGCTGATTGTTGTATATTATTGTATATTTTTTGAATTGCATAGTTAGGTTTTCTTATGGTGATCAGGATGGTTAATTACCTTCTGTTTCTTATGGCAGATGTCGATGGATTCTTCCATTTACATAGGACTCGCCGATGGTGCTAGCCATCACACTTAAAACTTAGCTTCAGCTGCTTGGGTGATTTATACTCCTATGGGTCAAGTATTGTCTTCAGGAGGCATATGTTTACGACCTTCTTCGAACAATGTTGCTGAATATAGTGCCATTATTGACTTATTGCATGATGCCATTTCACATGGTGTTCTCTCTCTTGAGGTACGTATTGATTCGCAATTAGTGGTTTCACAGCTTAATGGCTCGTATAGTATTACGGATGCGATATTATTACAAATATTCTTATGTGTGATATTGCTAGAATGAAAATTTGAGAATCTAACATACATTCATGTTCCAAGAAGTTTTAATCAAGTTGGTGACTCATATGCTAACTATGTGTTAGATTGGCATTTGTTTCATAGACCATAAGCATATCACAAACATACATTTTTGCACACATGTAAATAAATAAAATCAATCATCATAAAAAAAATTCATTAATATCCAAAAAATTACGTCATAATACATAAGTGTCATAATACAAAATTGGGGCTACCGAGCCACCAAAACATAATACACGGTCATACAAAAAGGAATACTCTTAGGTCTCTAAGCTGAAGAGGAGGGGGGTTTTGATCGTGGTAGTAGACTATGGCTCTAGATAGTCGTCGAAATGATCGAACCCATGATCATGGTACACCAACCACCAGGCGGTGCATAGCCTCAGCCAAGTCCTCGACTTGCACCATGGGCACCATGTCCGTCAAGCGTATGAAGTTTGTGTGAATGCTTTGGAGCATTTGCTTCGCATCCACACCCATCATATTGCCTCCCCTTCCCCTCCATTGATGACGAGGGAAACCATTCAGTCGTTGTAGTCCTACATCTACATACACATGATAGATTGTCACTATGTGTCTTCACACCAAAAACATGTCTTTTGAGTCAATATATCAAAAAACACACACAAAAAATTTAAATAATTCAAAAAAATTAAAAAGTGGGTTTGGGATGTGTTACCTATGTCACCATATGCCACTCCTGGTGGTAGGGGCAGGTCCGGATCTCCACAGAAGTCTATCCCTGCATAAGGGTAGTCATCTATGGCGATGATCTGCCTCCGCCACCATGGAAAGAAGTTTTTTTGGTAGGTGTTAGCCACCCTACCTCCACTCAGTCTGCGCATAACATTTTCCCAACATCATTGGGATGGATCTCGAACTCCATGTGGAGGAATGTCCACTCTAGGGCTTAGCTCTGGTACCTGCTCAAAGAACAACATGCTCAGTATGGTGCCGAAACTGAAGATCCACACCCTTCCCATTTTGCAGTCACTAAGATGTTGTTTCTCAACAATGCTGTGCTCGAGTCATACACTATGGGTCTCATACACTCCACTACATAGAACATCAGTGGCTGAGAGGCCTAGTGGAGTGAAGCTAATCCGGCTATCCTGCCTAATGCCAATAGTATGGCCTTCAGTCCCAGATCCTAGATAGAGTTTGTTGGGATTCACTAGTAGAAAATGAGAAATTAATGACTAAAAAAATGACTAAAATCAGGCTATAAACAACTATTTTTGAGTCAGTGACTAATAGTAGCAAATTTCCACTATCTTATAGCTAGTCGTATTTCACTAGTCATTAATAGCTTGACATAGTAGTCATTGATTTAGACAATGATTTAGTCATTGATAGACAATGATTTATTCATTGATAGTCAATGATTTAGTCATTGATTTAGTCATTTTTTTAGTCATTGATAGTTAATGATTTAGTCATGGATTTAGTCATGGATTTATTCACTAAGTTAGTTATTGATTTAATCACTGATTGCAACCATTAATGACCAAATATATGACTAAATAAACTACTAGATTTTAACATATTAATGACTAAGCTAAATATGACTAAGATATGGGAAATTAGCTACTAATAGTCGTATATATGTGAATTTAGTCATTTTTGTAGTCACAAATTTATGATAGGGCATGGATGAATCGAACCACCAACCTCCTGCCTATAATTAGGCAGGCGCTCTACCATTGAGCTAGCACCCTTTAAGAAGTTGTTATTGCTTGACAATTATGATATTCAAACAAATTTATGATAGGTATCGATCTACAAACTACATAATTATTACTATTATAGCTTACTAGTAACTAGTATTTATGATAAACTAATTCCTGAGAGCTATGTACAATTTTCCCTGTAACTAAAGCTAATAAAAATACTACAAATACTCTTACCAAAGAGATTTAGCGATGAGTACCTCTTCCCATTCTTCATCACTATCATTCTCATAGTCCAAAGAAGATTCCTTCCTGAAAGGATTTCAAATCCAAATTCCATCACTGCATCAAAAACAAAGAGTCAGAAACAAAACTTTCCCTCTTGTCTACTGCAATATTAAGAATCCATGAGCTTCAAGGTGTTTCAGAGATTCCTCATCATGGGCTATCAAAATTAAAACACAACCTGTTGCTTTGATAATTAATAAACTTAAAATTATGCAAAGTATATTCACCTTTTCTTTGAGAAGGTTCCATAATAAGCAGGTCTATGGTTGTGATCAAATTGCAAAAGTTTTGGTGTGGGGTTATATTTACAAGTACAAAGTTCAAGGTTCATGAAGAATTGTTCAAAACCTACCATTAGTACAACATTATAACATAGGGTATGTTTCTGCGGAAGGGTAGAGGCAGGGCAGAGCAGACGGTAAGAGTAAGAGAGGGTCTGACCTAGCTAATTTAAAGAAAAAAAATCTAAATCTTGGCTGAATTAGAGATTGAGTAGTCTCTTAGTAAGGGGTAATGTGTTGGTGGGTGAGTGTAGCGCTAAGGCCTTATATTTCTTTTCTCTTAGGCACCGATTTTGGAAAGTGATGCTAAGAAGTCCCCAAGATGGCCAAGGGATATCTAACAATCCTACATGACATCGGTAATGTCCTGGTGCAACTTAGGGACATCTCCTATGCAGTGTTAGATAGTAAAAGATAGGCTCATCTGAAAATGGTTATCTCTTGTATTTAGATCCATTAAAATAAGTCTATATCCATAGATAACAAACTTGGAAAGATACAAAGGATTAAAATGAATGGATAAAAGGAAACAAAATCTGTAAATGCCATATTAGAAAGAGGTAAAACACAATTATTAAAATAAAATTACTAATATCCAACAACAAAAGAAGACAAAACTCACCCTTGGCCTTTGAAGGAACCAAAAATGTGCTTGTTGGGACGTGCACCCTAACGACCCTTAAGATGGATAACTCCACGAGTGTGGACTCAAAATAGTCTTAGGGGTGTCGGGGTTGAGTCAAAGTCTTCTGTAATAAACCCATGGTTTAAGTCCAAGGTTTAGGGTTTGGGGTGCCCATGGTTTAAGACCATGGTTTTGTAAAAATGCGCAGGATAAATAAGCGCTTGTGTAAAGAAGAAAGGTTAGGTTTTATGATGTAAGAAAGATTAAGGTGAAGCTAAGGTTGATTTTGTAAGGATAGGTTAAGTCCCAACTGTGTGCATGGACGACCTCTGCAGCTGTGTGCGCAGAGGGTTTTTGTAAAGAAGATTGAGGAAAGACCTGCAGCTGTGTGCACAGGGGCCTACTGCTGTGTGCGCGGATTTTTAAGGACTGAAGGGATCTGCAGCTGAGTGCACAGATCAAACTGTGGTTTTGTAGCAAGTTGAATAGAACACAGTTTGTGGACGTAGCCCCTACACTAGGGGTGAACCACGTTATATCCAGTGTTGTGGTTTCTTGTGCTGTTTCTGTTTCTGTTGTCTTTTATGCATTAATAACTATATACATCTGATCAATTAGATCGCTGCTAATATTTAGCTTCGCTGTGAATTCCCCGTAGTGGGTCGAGCAAGTCACGACTGTTTATTTATCTGCGAAGTTGTATGAAAATGAATGGTAAAGCTTTATAATTATTGATTAATAAGGTTATTAAAGGCTAAGGTACAGTAATCCCCCTCTCTTCTTGTAGAAACCTGATTCTGCGGCACCCCATAGCTATTTCGGATGAGACTGCAACCTACGCGTAGGTTGTTTCCGAAAGGGCAAACACTGTGGGTCTTTTGTTGGTGCGACACTAAAGGATTAAACCCGGGTCTGCCCTATTGCCCAATAGTGCTTCCCTCTGAAGTAATCTAAAATCCTTGCACCTTTGGGCTAGAAGCATTATTAGATAATCCATCAATATTCAATAGTTCATGTCCATTTGTGCTTTCCAAAACATCTTGTCCATTTTCCCACTCCCTATGCAATTTCCTAGACGATGCCAAATTGGGAGTGGAATAATGGCTTGATATTTATATAGAACCTTTTGACCTTGCAAATAAAAATCTTGAATGCTTGCTATTCTAAGACTTCCATGAACTTGATATTTCCTTTGACAACCCATTGCATTTATCGGTCTTAACAAGGAGCAAAATTTCTAAATTGTGAGGACTATTTAATACACTATTATCTGAATCAAAATTCAAAGACAATATGTTTGAAATTATACTATTTTCTCCAACATCTGAGCCATTCATATATACTTCTGGAAGGATATTACACACCAAATTCTCCAAGCATTCTAGCTTTCCAGAACTGGCATTAGAATCTCTAGCAATTTCTACTTTCTTGGTAATTTGAAAACCAGTACTAGTACTTCTATCGGTTGCATCTATCATAGACTCATTTTCAAAATTTTGGATAGAGCTTGTACTCGTATTTCCAACTTCTAAAACTAATCTTTCCTCTAACATAGGCTCATTTTCACAATTTTGGATAGAACCTACACTAGTCTTTTCAGCAGTTGAAACTAATATTTCCTCTGCTTTATGATCAGTAATTCCAAATCTGTCACCAGCACCATTAAGGGTGCAAGTATTTACATACTTTTGATGAAGAGAACAATCTTTAGAACTATAATCATCCACTGAAAATTGGACTTTTTCCATAAAGGGAGGCACCTCTGCTTCTGAAGAAATAGCTTTAGAGCAACCTTCACCATATGGTTCTGCAAAGTGTTCTTCATAATTGTTTTGATACCTATCATCAAATGGATACCTTTGTAAACAATTCTCAACATGGTTTCCTGAAATCATTCTACTGCTTTTATTTAGAGCAACAACATCTAGTTCACTGTTTCTTTAAACAATAGAGTTGATTTGAGGGACAAAGATTGGAAAGCTATCTTTAGAAAGTCCAACACAGACAATACCAGATGAAAATGAAGTTGCATATGTTCTTTCACTTCTTGTTTTTTCAATGTGCCCACTGCCCAGCTCAGATGAACCCTTGTGCGTGTCAGAGGACGAATTCATCAATAGACTTTTAAAACCTTCATGACTCCTACATTTCATAGTAGGAGCAACTAAACTGGCATTCTTTCCATGGAAATCTTCCCTAGTGGTATTTACACATGAATTTAATTTTATATCTATTCCACTCATTGCATTAGGTTTGGAATCAATATGTTTTCTAGATATAAACGTTGATGACTTCCCACCCTTATTGACCAATAGCTTGCCATGATCAGAACTCAACCCTAATGCTGCATCTTCCACCACCAAGGCAGGGAGATTTAATGTTGGATACACTGAAAGTGAATGAGATGAACTTGTTTTAGGATTAGAGGATCCCTAAACAGCTCGAATCCTCATACTAAATGATTTTTCCTGTGCAACATGGGAGCTCGTGCAACAACCATTAATGTCTCAATATTCAGTAAGATATGTAATACTCCACCACAAACTCCTAAATCATATGGAAGCTTATGTTCACTAAAATTAATGTGTAATGTTACTCTGCACCAATCCAAGGGAGTGATGGAAAACTAAACAAATATTCCATGACAAGAAATAGATTCATACCAAGATGCACTAGCTAGAAATACAACTTATCTTCCAGCAGCTCCACTAACAAGGGAAGTCTCAGCATTACCTCCTGTGTTCTAGTTTCACATGGAAATATGAACAAGTATATATTATTAGGAAATGAAAATGAAGCCATGTATAAAGAATCTAGAAGACAATCACTGAAGTTATAAAACATAAGCTGTCTAAAGAAAATACACATTAGCTTCTATACTAATGATTATTTAGGACTGAATCAGAACCTATTAAATAATCTAATATGGAAGCATAGAAAAATCTGTCTGCACAGATATCAATAATAAATACTAAAGATAATTGGACGGAAGTACAATATACTAAAATCCTAAAGTCACTTACAGGAGCCAATTATTTGCTCAATTTACTTGAAGAAGATGATCCAAGCAAGGAAACCTCTACCATTGGCGGAGGTAAACAAAGTCCCCAGTGTTGCTGTGAAGGATTTGTAACATCATAGAACTTCTGAGTTTTGCTGCTAGAAAAATAGGACATAGAAAATAAAAAATCATAAAATATAAATGTGAAATATTTTTTAAAACAATTTAGCCCAATAAAGAAAACTCTCTAAATTAATATACATATATTAATAAGAATATTATGTCAAATGTTTCAAAATGAACTAAAAGAGATAACTGGGGCAACAATACAGTAAATACTACATCCCAAAACTAGTGTACAGATATACAAAGTAGCCAAGGATGATGTCTGAAAATTTGTCCATTCCAATTTCCTCCAACAAATTTTACAAAATTCCCCCCCAAATGATCTCTTTGAGGCTTTCTTCACTACAGTAGCCAACCCTATCCATGTGGGGCCTTCCTCTTCCCATTGCTTCAAGCAATGAGGTCATCATCACATAAATCTAGGATTCAAAGCATGGGATAAAGTGTGCAAGGGGGTGTTGAATTGGTTCCACATGTCAACAATGATTGTCATCACAACGCAAAATCTATATCAATGATTCTCAACACAACTTCTACAAAATCTACGTCAAAAAATAAAAGCACAGGAACCCTCCTGTCAAATGGTTTCCATAGATTTCTCATCCTTGGTATCCCTTCCATCATAAATCTCTCCCCAAAAAGGCTTGCAGTGTCTACATTTCAAAGAATCTCAAATGTTGGTGTTGTGAATTTTAGCAGAAGTCAATCTTGATCCACCACTTCCCATCAATCACGAGTCTACATAGCACTCCTCTTTGAATTTGACTGTCTCCAAAAAGACTAAATCTCACTCACCATAGACTATAATGCAACTTTCACCTGTACAAAGCAATGCAACAGGAGGAAGTTTGAGGCACATATTGTCTCAACAACTTTCAACGACTCCAGCTTGAAGAATTGTAAAAAAAATGGCTTCAAGGTGATGATGGTTTATGATGGATTCTAGGGTTGTTATTGCATGATGGTTTATCAAAACTTTGGTTTATGAGTTTCCATGAATCAAATCAAAATGTTGTTTGGGTTATAAGGTAGCGACTGTTTGCTTCTGCACCTAACTCCAAACAACCTGTAGATAGCTCCAATCACAAGAGGCATTATAAATAAAACTCACAATTTAGTGAATTTTCTCCTTGTTGAGACTGATAAATGCAATGGGTTGTCAAAGGAAATATCAAGTTCATGGAAGTCTCAGAATAGAAAGAAGCCAAGATTTTTAAATGAATATTAATGGACTATCTAATAATGATTCTAGCCCATAGGTGCAAGGATTTCATAGTACTTCAGAGGGAAGCACATTTTTGGTTCCTTCAGAGGCCAAGGGTGAGTTTTGTCTTCTTTTGCTGTTGGATATTAGTTCTCTTCATCAAAAGTATGTAAATACTTGCACCCTTAATAGTGACGGTGACAGCTTTGGAGTTACTGATAAAGCAGAGGAAATATTAGTTTCAACTGCTAAAAAGACTAGTGCAGGTTCTAGTACAAGCTCTATCCAAAATTTTGAAAATGAGACTATGTTAGATGCAGGTTCTATCCAAAATTGTGAAAATGAGCCTATGTTATAGGAAAGATCAGTTTTAGAAGCTGGAAATACTAGTATAGGTTAGTTTCAACTGCTGAAAAGACTAGTCCAGGTTCTATCCAAAATTGCGAAAATGATCCTATGTTAGAGGAAAGATCAGTTTCAGAAGATGGAAATACTAATACAGGTTAGTTTCAACTACTGAAAAGACTAGTCCAGGTTCCAGTACAAGCTCTATCTAAATTTTTTAAAATGAGTCTATGTTAGATGCAGGTTCTATCCTTGTTCAGAGACTGATGGTTAGTTTCAAAATTGTGAAAATGAGCCTATGTTAGAGGAACCTAAACTAGAACATTTCATATTTAGACATCTTGTCTTCTATGAAATCAGTTTTAGATATCGCTACTTGTTCAGAGACTGTAATAGCTCCTTAAATATTTTCATATAGTAAGAGGACAAGAGATGTATCGCCTTGCTTCTTCAGGAGATACTTCACTTCTAGCAAAAAAAATTCATAGATAGAACTCCCTGCATTGCTGAATCAAAGCTCATAATTTCTTACTTACAACCTCTAGATAGCTCCAATCACAAGAGGAATTATAAATAAACCTCCAATACTAGTTCTATCAAGCAGTGTAGGATTTGAGTCACACAACCAATGGATAGAAAGAACCTCAGAACACCCTTGAGCATAGCCTTGGATATTATAATAGTTGACAATAGACCGCGTTGTTGGTATTGGGATTCTTCCTTGAATTCCCTTGAACCTGTTGCACTGCAACCATTTCTCCCCAATTTTCTTAAATTTTGGGGCCCCTCCTTTCCGTTTAAAGCTGCTTTGTTTTCGTTTGATCCATGAAGGTTTGGTCTTGCTTTAACTTTGTTTGATTCTAATAATTATTTTGCGGCCCATTTCCAGAGGATGCATGTTTCTAGATTTTGTTATTGGTCGTGGAATCGAATGTAGCCGGCTAGCCAGAAACCCGTCTGATCGGTTGCCCATTGTCTCTGAGGTGAATCAGTTGGACCGTCGATGTTCTGAGTGTTCCATTACTTAGTTTTTCAGGCATCTTTTATGTTGAATCGGGGGCTATAACCTTTGTCCTGTTCGCTGTCGCGGCTCTCAAATCGGTTTAGCTTCCGAAGTGTGAAACGATTCGCTTCCCGATGCCCACCGCGTGACTATATCTTTTCTTCATCGGCCATTGCGGCCAGGAGATCTATTTCGCTTCCGACGTCTAAGCCTTCCGACTTCCGACTTAAAGTTTTCCCTCCCTTTCTGTCGCATGCCTGAAGTCTTCCCCCTTCCACCATTGCGGCTATGATAGTGGTTTAGTATCCGTTATACAAACCCTTCCGACGTCCGATGTAAAGTCTTTCTAGCCCGCATCTTCACACCGTTAGCTCTTTTCTTTCCGCCGTTGCGGATAGGAGAACCTTCTCCTGTCTGATGTCATAGCCTTCCGAGGGCCATTTCAGATCTTCCCACCCAAAAGACTTAATCCAGCCTCTTGTCGATTATAGAGATGCGGCCAGTCATTTTCCGTGGATTGGTAATTTCATTTCGCATTATTTATGCAGTTATGTTTTCGATGATTGGCTCTCGTTGTTCTGTGCAGGTGAAATCCTGGAAAATGATAAAACGTGCCACGGCAAGAAGGGAGGCGGACCGTTGATGGTGGTATGACCAAAACCACTTCGAAGACAATGAAGGCGCGAGTCCAAAGGCTACAGCAGTTACTTAACCAATCATGAGTATGCAAGAAAAGACAGAACAAAAGGATATGACGCGTTGGGGACTGAAAGGTCAGAGGTTTTGGGGGGAGCAGCCCAAAAGACCTGTTTGGTAGTATAAATAGCGGAAAGATAGGATTGAGAGGGGGTTTTTCCCTAGAAAATTTTGTAATGTTTACTTGTAAGAGGAACTATTTCGTTTTGCAAAGGAAAACTGCAAGTTTGCCTGCTGGAGAGAGTAAAAGGTGGAATGTATCAATGCAACTCAATGAATAATGTTGAAGAGGAACTATTTCGTTTTTAGCCATGCTTCATTTACTATGAGAGTGTTTAATTTCCTGAACCTATGTTCTTGTTAAATTTTCTTTAGTATCTTCAAGTTTCTTTCACTGTGAGTAATAAGTGTTGTTTATAAAACGATTAGCTATCTGATTGTTTAAATATCTGTAATTGTTCATGTGTCTTGAATGGATTATCAGCTATCTGTAATTCTTCATTATGCACGTACGAAATGTATTAATCACCGACAAATGCTAATTCTGCTCCCTAGGGATAGTTTAGATAAATAGTTTATCTTATTGTCATATGTGATTTGAATGTTTGCGAGCCCTAAGACGAGAGGTAAGAACCTGCGCATCACATTGTGATTGCTCCCTGCATTTTTATCACCCTGCATTGTTAGTTAGGCACCTGCATTTCATTGTTTAAGTCAAAATACAAAAAACTCGATGGACCGGGCCGCAACCGGTAAACCCTTTGTTTGTTGTTTGACCTACGGTATCCGGACCGCAAACCGGACGGATTCCCTACACCAAACTGTCAACAGGCTAGTTGGGAACGTTGATTAGGGAGAATCCGTTATTGTTGCAGCCTGCGAATTTCCAGGCCTCAATAGTTTTGGCGCTGGAAGGAGGGCCTCCAGTGCATGGCTGGCCGTGGAAACTTGTTCTCCTGAGATTTTTTCTCCAGTGATAGTTCTGAAAGAAGTGGGTTCCATGATCCAACCCCGGAAGAAAACAGAGAACATCTATATGTTGTTGGTAATGAAGTGGTTAAAGACCTAATAAGACACACCCGGGCATACGTAAAGAAGCTTGGAGGGTTGCCAATTATCCCTGACTTACCTAGAAGAGAACACAAGAAGAAATACCGTCCTATAGCAGAAGATTCATTGTTGGTTGGAGACTGGGAAGAACTTGTAGAGACTACTCTGCAGGAGGTTGAATTACCTTTGAACCAAGAAGGCCCAGATACCCCTTATAGTTCTCCTGCACAAACTCCTGTTGGTTCACCCCCTCACTCTCCATCCTGACTCATGGCTGGCGTAAATGCAAACCAAACCCCCAACCCACCAAACTCGCCACCTGCGTGGAGAGCCAGATTACCTCTAAATCTAACACCTCCATTACATGACTTACCCCAATCCTTCGAAAAGTTGATGCCTAAATTTGACCCCAATGAGAAGATCCTAGTGGATGATCATCTACAGAGTTTCTACTTGGCAATAGAGGGTTTAAGGGCTGGGGAGCATGAAGATGTAGTATGTCGACTTTTCCCGCATACACTTAAAGGAGCTGCAGCTTCATGGTATTTTGGGTTGCCTGCTAACTCGATTCCATACTGGAACAACTTTGAGAGGATTTTTAGAAGTAAGTATGTGACCCAAAAGACTCATGCTGCCCTTATGAAAGGACTATGTGCATTAAAGAAAGAAAAGAAGGAAAAAGTGCATAGTTTTACACAAAGGTTTGCAGCATATCTTAAGAACTTCTCTCAAAACAGATAAGCCTTCAGACAAAGTACTGATTGAGTACTATACATCAGCTTTGCGTCCTGCCTTGGCCATGTTTGCGAAAGGTAGGGCCAAGCCTACTTTGACAGAGACCTATGAAGAGGCAGAAGTGGTGGAAGCGGAAAGAGAGAGTATTGAAGACTATCCACAACAATCAGGAGAGAAAGGGGCGGGAAGAAAAACCTTACTGTTCACTAAGCCAAAGGAAGAAAAGTTGCCAGACCTAGAAAATATGGCCAAGATGATGCAGAAGCTCTCCAATAAGATCATAGATATGGAGAAAGAAAAGGAGGCGCAGAAGTTTTATAAGCCATATTATAAGAAAAGAGAGGAAAAAGATCATTCTCATCCTCCTCCTCATAATGCTACATCCATGAATCTAACAGAGGTCAGCATGGATAATTTCTGTACTTTCCACCAACAGCCACACTCTGAAAAGAGTTCTCCGCAATGGATAAACTCTATGACGCTGGTGATGAATCAACTGTTGGATTCGAAATTAACAGAAGAAGATGATGAAGAAAGAAAAGAGAATTCCACCTCTACGTCTAATAAAGAGAAGGAAGAAGAAACCTTGGCTCTATGGAATTCGGTCTCATTATTTGATGCTGAAGAAGGAAACGCTCAGGAATACAAGGGCGTTATGGAAACCAACGTGGTCACAAGGAGCAAAGGAACGGTTGGGGACGACAGTCTTATTCTTCCAAAGATCAGAAGGCTGCAGAGAAATGTTAAGAAGAAGTTTCAAAGCAAAGCTCTGGCTGATAAGATTCCAGAATTCACAATTACCAGCCAAAATCCTAGACAGGGCGATACAACAGCCAAGCCAAATGAAGAAAATGCTGATAAACCCCATCCCATCGGACGACAGATGAATTATGACGTTGTGGAGGATTTAAAAAGGGTAAAAGCAAATGTTCCATTATTCGAGATGTGTAAAGTGCCGCATCAAAAAGAGATATTGTTGAAAGCGCTCGAGGCATCAGATGACAAGCTACCCGCTGACAATCAACCCCAGGACAAGAAGAAATTGGAGAAACCAGCGTGGGAGTTGAGTCTAAAGTTAAGCATCTACCTTTCCTCCTAACATTTGAAATTTTTAATCACAACGTGCACAATTGTCTGGTAGATTCGGGGGCGTCCATTAATGTCATGCCTGTATCAGTATGTAAGAAGATAAATGGGCATCCAAAGCCAACCACGTGGAGGGTGGTTCAATTGGATAGGACAAACGTTAAGGTAGTTCGTGAGATGAAGGACGTCCTCATCCGTTTGGCATCCAATGACAAGGTATGCCAAGTTATTAACATCATAGTGGCTGATATACCTGACGCTTATGTTCTGGTCCTTAGTACAGATTGGTCAGCCAAATTAAATGGATATTTCGCTTCAGATTGGTCGCACCTGTGGTTGCCGTACAAAGGGAGTCCAAACCAGATCAAAGTTCTAAGATAACCCCACATGAAGTACAATGTTACCCAACTGGATGAGAAGAATATACCTGTGGATTCTGTATTGGGAAACTATTTTCTTAAGTTGGAACCAGGGAATTATCAAGCGGAAGAAGCCAGCAACCCATCTGACACCCAGCCTGATCTCCTTCGTTTCTCGCAGGCTGATGAAATTGATTGTAAAATAGTAGACTTAGCTGTAGGAATATATTTGCTTTCAGTAGTTAGTGACTTTTGGATTTTATTTTTTGATGGCTCAAAGACTTTAGAAGGGTCAGGGGCCGGCTGTGTCTTGATTGACCCACAAAAGAATAAACATTTCCTTTCCTGTAGGTTAGAGTTTGAGTATACTAATAATACTGCTGAATATGAAGCGCTGGTTCAGGGACTCAAGAAAGCTATTGAATTAAAGGTAAGTGATTTAAAAGTTTTTGGGGATTCTGAAATTGTTGTGAAACAAATCCAGAATCAAATCCACTGTGTGTCTCCTCACTTGAAAGCTTACCGGAATGAGGTATGGGACCTGCTTAAATGTTTTAATTCATTCAACATTATTTCAATCCCAAGAATTAAAAATGCAGTAGCTGACTTATTAGCCACTTCGGCCTCTAGGCCTGTACCCTCAAATAATCGATGTACTGTTGAATTGATTTTCAGGCCTTCAGTACCTGATATGATTACCAACCTACGAGTGTTCGATGATGACCAACAAATTATAGAATGTTTAACAAATGACGAGGTATTCAAAGGAGCGATTATTGATGATGAAGAGCACCAGGCCGAGATGAAATTTGACAATTTTGTCCCTAAAGGGGTCAGAACATTAGAGAAGATTTTTGACTTGAATGAAAAATTCAGGAGACCCGCCAACGTAAAGACACACAGCTCAACTCTACAGTTCGAGCTGATAAACTTCGGGACTGAGACGTATCCTAAGTTTGTGAATCTCGGCAAATGTTGTTCACCAACAGAAAGAGATAAGTTCGTCAGTTTGTTTAAACAATATAGAGATGTCTTTGCCTGGACGTACCAAGATTTAAAAACATACGATACCAGCATCATCAAGCACGTTGTTCCCATCAAGGCCGGAGTCAAACCTTATCAGCAGCCCTTGAGAAAAATGCATCCAAAGCTGGAACCACTGATTCAGAGTGAGGTAAAAAAATTATTAGATGCTAGAATCATTTTCAAAGTCAGACACTCTGAGTGGGTATCAAATCTGGTACCAGTCAGAAAGAAGTCGGGAGAAATCAGACTGTGTGTGGACTTCAGAAACTTAAACCGTGCATCAGATAAAGACAACTATCTGGTGCCTCCCATGGAGCAATTGCTACAGATGGTCTCAGGTTCTGAGTTGTTTTCGTTATTAGATGGCTTCTTTGGCTACAATCAAGTATTGGTATCTGAAGAAGACAGATTAAAGACAACGTTCAGAACTAAATGGGGAACGTTTTCCTATAGAAGGATGCCCGTTGGACTGATTAATGCTGGAGTGACATTTCAGAGAGCTATGGACATAGCTTTCCATGGACTAATTGGACGAAGCACTGTCGTGTACCTTGATGACATTACAATATTTTCGAAGAAAAGAGGAGAGCATGCTTTTCACCTAAAGCAAATTTTCGAACGTTGTCGGAAATAAGGCATCTCCCTCAATCCCAAGAAGTGCATGTTCGCCGTCACTGAGGGCAAGTTACTGGGGCATATAGTTTCAAAAAGAGGTATATCTATAGACCCAGAAAGAGTTAATGCCATTGAACAAATCCCTATGCCCCATAAAAAAAAGGGAATGCAATCGTTTATGGGAACCATAAATTTTGTAATAAGATTTGTACCTGACTTCGCTCAGACTGTTAAGCCACTATAGCAGATGGTCAAGCAAAATGAAAAATTTAAGTGGAATGAAATTGAAAAGAATGCTTTCAGTAAAATCAAGACTGTTGTTGCACATGCACCTTCCCTGAAAATTCCAGACTTTGATAAATACTTTATCATGTATACATTTGCATCCGATGATTCATTGGTAGCTGTGCTTACTCAGAAGGAAGATGGGGGTGATGAATTCCCAGTCTCTTTTATGAGCACTGGGCTACAAGGGGCTGAATTAAACTACCCAGCCATCGATAAGCAAGCTTACGCAGTATTCAAGGCAGTGAAGCAATTCAGGCCTTATATATTAAAAAATCGAACCAAGGTAATAGTCCCTTACCCAGCTGTAATATCCCTTCTCATACAGAAAGAGTTAGAAGAAAGAAGGGGCAACTGGGTAACATCTCTTCAATAATACGACCTTGAATTCAAGCCAGCCTCCATAGTGAGAGGTCAAGGGTTATGCAAATTGATGACTACAAGCAGGAATAATGAAGAACAAGCCTGGGAAGATGATGCCGAATTACATGTAATGGATGTATGCCCTTTGTTTACAACTCCAGAATCTTGGTATAGAGACCTTGTACATTACTTACAGTCAGGGCTGCTGCCAGAACATTGGAATTCCAAACAAAGAAGGGCTTTGTGTCTTAAATCGACCTCCTATAAACTTGTTGAAGGAGTATTATTCAGAAAGAATTATGATGGGGTTCTCCTCAGATGTTTAGAGAAGGAAGACACAAAGAAAGTAATGGCATAATTACATGACGGTCCGGCTGGGGGACATTACTCAGGGGACACTACAGCCCACAATATCCTTAGAGCTGGTTATTACTGGCCTACACTCTTCAAGGATGCACACGCACACGTCAGAAAGTGTGATATTTGCCAAAGGTGTGGTGGAAGACAGCCTAAAGGAGCAGCGCCCCTAAAGCCTGTGATGATCTCAGAACCATTTGAACAATGGGGGCTAGACATTATTGGTGAGATAAAACCGAACTCTTCCCTACTGCACAAGTACATTCTTACTGCAACTGATTATTTCACTCGCTGGGTCGAAGTTGTCCCACTGCGCAAGATAAATGAAGACGAAGTCATTAGTTTCCTACAAGATCATATCATGACCAGGTTTGGAGTTCCAATTTCGTTAGTTTTTGATAATGCTAAATATTTTTCATCAATTAATATGACTGCATTTGCTCATGATAAAGGGATAAAATTACATTATTCTGCTAACTACTATCCGCAAGGGAATGGCATGGCTGAATCCTCTAATAAAAACCTCATTAAAATTCTGAAGAGGACTATAATAGAAAACCAGAGAAGTTGGCATTCAGCCTTACCCAACGCCCTGTGGGCTGACAGAGTTACCCCCAAGTCTGCAATAGGAGTGTCACCCTATACTCTTGTATACGGTAAGGAAGCCATTCTGCCTCCCAATATCATGCTACCATCTTCCATACTAGCTCAAGAGTCCAGAAGGTCGGAGGATGAAGTTCTAAAAATAAGAATATACAATCTCCTGAAAGCAGAAGAGGCCAGATCCAAGGCTAGGGAGCATTTTAAACAGTAGCAGGAGGTAGTAAAAAGATGGTTTGACAAACATAAAGCTGGGACAAAAAAATTTGACATAGGAGACTTAGTCCTCAAATGGGACCATCCCCATGATGAGAAAGGAAAGCATACCAAGTTCCAACAGTTGTGGGTAGGCCCATTTCAAATCACAGCAAAACTTGGACCCGCTACTTATAAGCTGCAAGATTTACAGGGATGGGAGGAGAACTTGCCAGTTAATGGTTTGGTTCTCAAGCCTTACTTTTCTTGAGTTTTCTT
Source organism: Pseudotsuga menziesii (assembly GCA_001517045.1). Lineage (NCBI taxonomy): Eukaryota > Viridiplantae > Streptophyta > Pinopsida > Pinales > Pinaceae > Pseudotsuga > Pseudotsuga menziesii. The sequence continues at coordinate 477,313 of LPNX011216936.1, forward strand.
TGAGTTTTTCTATTTTGTATATAAATAAGTTGTTTGGTTGTTTTCGAGTCATGCTTTTATTTGGTTTAAAGTTGAATTTGTTAATTTTCAATAAAGGGAGCAAACCTGCGGTTGCATGGAATACATCCGAAATTTTTGGGTTTGATAAACATTTTGGTGTCAGACTGTGTGTTGCTAATTTATATGAAAGAATTTCTTCCAGTATAGCATTTTTCTTGAAGAACTCTGTGTGCATTGAAGTCCTGCTTAACCCCTATGAAATAAACCAGATTCGAGGAGTCTGGGGTACTATGTCGAGGCTCCATCCACGTCACATTTAAAATGTTCTAAGGAGCAACAGCTAAGGACCCATGGAAAGGAGCAAGGTGAACAGTGTATTAAATATAAATGATCCCATGCCAAGAAACGAATGCCAAAAGGCAAATAAAGAGTAAAAAAACTCCTATGAAAGCATCATAAATCAAAGCAGATGTTGAATTACAAATACTCAATTGCCGAAAGATCCTCTCCGTCCATGGGTTTGAACTTGAAGTACACCACTCACACAAAAGGACACTATGGGATAGAGGATCCTGAATCAAAATTCAGTAAGAAAGGCATGTAAACAAACTCATATGAAATAGGACAAAAGTCCGAGATCACAAGAAAAGTGTGAAAATGGCATGGGAATGGGGAACAAACAGATATTTCTGTTTACCATATGCTCTAATCCTGTGGTGTCCAAATCTTTTAGGCACTTGAAGACAAAGGTAATAATGTAATTCATCCTCCGGCCTTAGCATAGTTATCTCGACTTGAAGATTTTGGTTTCCATTCTCCCTAATTGAACTGTCATCAATGATTAAGGATACACACTACTGCCATTTAAGAAATCCATATTAGCGGAAGAATTGAATATGATGTTTTGTTGTTAAACAGTCTGTCACTCAAAGGTTGATCTCTCAGAGATCTAGTTTCACCAGGCAATCGCCAGTTGTTGCAATGCAACCATTTCTCCCCAATTTTCTTAAATTTTGGGGCCCCTCCTTTCCGTTTAAAGCTGATCTATTTTCATTTGATCCATGAAGGTTTGGTCTTGCTTTAACTTTGTTTGATTCTAATGATTATTTTGCGGCCCATTTCCAGAGGATGCATGTTTCTATATTTTTTTATTGGTCATAGAATCGAATGTGGCCGGCTAGCCAGAAACCCGTTTGATCGGTTGCCCATTGTCTCTGAGGTGAATCAGCTAGACCGTCGATGTTCTGAGTGTTCAATTACTTAGTTTTTTAGGTGTATTTTATGTTGAATCGGGGGCTGTAGCCTTTGTCCCCTCCACCATCGCAGCTCTCAAATCGGTTTAGCTTCCGAAGTGTGAAACGATCCGCTTCCCGATGCCCACCGCGTGACTATATCTTTTCTTTATCCACCGTTGCGGCCAGGAGATCTATTTCGCTTTCGACGTCTAAGCCTTCTGACTTCCGACTTAAATTTTTCCCGCCCTTTCCGTCGTATGCCTGAAGTCTTCCCCCTTCCGCCATTGCGGCTAGGATAGTGGTTTAGCGTCCTTTATACAAACCCTTTCGACGTTCGATGTAAAGTATTTCTAGCCCGTGTCTTTGCACCGTTAGCTCTTTTCTTTCCACCGTTACAAATAGGAGAACCTTCTCCTATCCGATGTCATAGCCTTCCAAGGGCCGTTTCAGATCTTCCCGCCCAAAATACTTAATCCAGCCTCTTGTCGATTATAGAGATGCGGCCAGTCATTTTCCGTGGATTGGTAATTTCATTTCGCATTATTTATGCAGTTATGTTTTTGATGATTGGCTCTCATTGTTGTGTGCAGGTGAAATCCTGGAAAATAATAAAAAATGCCACGGCAAGAAGGGAGGCGGACCGTTGATGGTTGTATGACCAAAACCACTTCAAAGACAATGAAGGCGCGAGTCCAAAGGATACATCAGTTACTTAACCAATCATGAGTATGCAAGAAAAGACAGAACAAAAGGATATGAAGCGTTGGGGACTGAAAGGTTGGAGGTTTTGGGGGGAGCATCCCAAAAGACCTGTTTGGTAGTATAAATAGCAGAAAGATAGGATTGAGAGGGGCTTTTTCCCTGGAAAATTTTGTAATGTTTACTTGTAAGAGGAACTATTTCGTTTTGCAGAGGAAAACTGCAAGTTTGCCTACTGGAGATAGTAAAAGGTGGAATGTATCAATGCAACTCAATGAATAATGTTGAAGAGGAACTATTTCATTTTCAGGCATGCTTCATTTACTGTGAGAGTGTTTAATTTCCTGAACCTATGTTCTTGTTAAATGTTCTTCAGTATCTTCAGGATTTCTTCCACTGTGAGTAATAAGTGCTGTTCATAAAACGATTAGCTATCTGATTGTTTAATTATCTGTAATTATTCATGTGTCTTGAATGGATTATCAACTATCTGTAATTCTTCATTATGCACGTACGAAATGTATTACTCACCGATAAATGCTAATTCTGCTCCCTAGGGATAGTTTAGATAAATAGTTTATCTTATTGTCGTATGTGATTTGAATGTTTGCAAGCCTTACGACGAGAGGTAAGAACCTGCGCATCACATTGTGATTGCTCCCTGCATTTTTATCACCCTGCATTGTTAGTTAGGCACCTGCATTTCATTGTTTAAGTCAAAATACAAAAAAATCAGTGGACCGGGCCGCAACCGGTAAACCCTTTGTTTGTTGTTTGACCTACGGTAGCCGGACCGCAAACCGGACGGATTCCCTACACCAAACAGTCGACGGGCTAGATGGGAACGTTGATTGGGGAGAATCCCTTACTGTTGCAGCCTGCGAATTTCCAGGCCTCAATAGAACCCTCACTCATTTTGATCTTTCGGGCTCTCTAGGATTCAACAGTAAGAGTTTTTGCATTCTCCTTGCAGTCTTCTATTTCTTACATGAAGATAAAAAGGATGGTGAGGTAAGCATTGGAGAGATGCAAATGAACCTTACTTAAAATGTCTATCCATGTGAAAGAATGGGAATAGAAAATCATATTGGTAATCAAATATTTATCATTTGATGAAACATACCCCAGAAACAAAAATTATATTGCTAGTATGACTCCTGAAAAGATCCAAGTATGTCTTTGATACTTTTATACAAACGTACTTACTTTTTCTTGTCAATGTCTGGTATGTCACTCTTCTCTGCCTTCTCAGCAATAACCTGCAAGATTTTAGGGGTAAGCTGGTAAGACACTCATTTTCTAGCAAAAAATCTCAAGCAAGGTAGTAAAAAAGACCTATCCACATTTATATCTACTATATTATTGGACTGAGAAAACATTCAATAGCCTGACAAATAAAAGGATTTCTTAATATGGCATTAATTCATGAGTTTACATGAATTATATCACGGTACTTGTCACGGATTCGTCCAGCCTCTGCTTGCCTCCTCTCTGTCACAAATACCAAAGATATTAGTCATAACTTATATTCTTAAAAGAAATTAAAGCTTTCAGAATATTGAATACAGAACAAAACAAAAACCTATATATACAAAGGAAAAATCCATATCAAAGCCAGATGGAATTTATTGAAAGCAATTAATTTTAAAGAACATACTTTAGTAATATAATATTTTATTTGCTTCAAATTTTAGGAAGAAGCTTTGCGAGACCCTGAACATTTTTCACCTAGAATTGAAATAGCAGCACCGACAAATGCAAAAATCAACCGTGAATTGGAATGATACTTGTTTAGTGTATATACAAGATGAATTTACACCATTGTATTTTAATAAAATAAATACCCTATAAAATAAACTACTAGATTTAGTAGATAGTATTTTGCAATACAATCTACTAAACCATTTTGTTTTTGTGGGTTGCTCCAATCTACAGACTTTCCTTGCGCCTATTTTGCCATTGCAATAAAAGACTGCAATATATCATACCTACACTTTTGTATTATGATCAGAATAATTTTATAATAAATGACCAGTTATTAGTTGGAAGTTGCTGGAAACTACTCAACAACATTCTCAAAAGAAGTTGAACATAAATGCCTGCCTAATAATCAAGAGAAGAATGCCATAAATGTCCAAGGCTTACTTGAAATCGCTTGTGACTGCTAGTCATTATCTGTAATCTGCTAATGTTGAATGAGCTAAAAAAATCAAAATAGGTCATCTCTAAATAACCCCCTTTTCTTTTTGGAGAAATGCATTGGCATGTATAAAATGAGGGAAAGATCATAAAAAAGATAGTATCTATTGATGGCTCGGTCATTATTTCCTTATGAAATGTTATGTTAGGATTATACCTTTTAAATATAATAAATAGTTGAACCTGGTTACTACCACTTTAGAGGGAGAATCTACAGAAAGAGGTAAATTATTACAACAAAATATATATTCTATTACTCTTTAGAAAATTTCCATGATACTAATGTTGAGCTAGCATTTTCCTCCTCTGTTGTACCTAGATCCTACTACTCCTTCATTTATTGTTAGTTGTACTTATATCCTACATTGCCTTTGAATATAGACAGTTGGTTTCTCTCTCAAGACCCATTGACCTTTTTGTTGGTCATTTTTTTTATTAAGAAACATATGACATCTATAACATCCATCCCCATTTAATTCCTAAGGAATCACCCACAGGCCTATTAAAAATAGTGGGTCTATACAAACAGAATGACATACAAAAATAGAGTGACTACAAAGAGAGGGAGATAAAGCACAAGAGTTAAATATAAAGTTGTAAACCTTTAAGAGGCATAGGAGGATGCATACCTAGAGGATGTTCCTTCTTGAAGTTATTCTTTTCTATTTCTAAATGTCCTTGTTTATAGATTGACTTCCTCTGTCCAAAGCAACCAATTTCACCTTCCTGCAAAACAAGCATAGGAATGAAAATAAGTAAAATGCACAAAACATGCAAAATTGTAAATCATTAAACAGTTTCCTTGGCTTATGAGCATGACAAATACATCCGGTGATTGAGACTTCTAGATAATTGCGAAATATATCATCCATGGGTACATAGGTAAGAAGGTATCAGTAGACCTAAGGACCTAAGGACCTATATTACAATCCAAGGCACTCAAAGCATGACCTTTCGAACAAGATACAGTGACAGGGCTATAGTGAATGGGATCTAGCTCAAGTGGTTGGGAGGAAGAATGTTATCCTCTCCACCTAGGTTCAAATCCCACTTGTGGCATCTTCACTCTTTGTGAGTTGATTGTTGACTAGGACTATTCATGACTCAATTGCTGATGGGGCTCACAAATTACTAGTGCAATCTCATTCTCACTACAAGCTCAAGGGTGTGACAAATTGTATTCAAAGGAAAAAAGAGTGACATGACTATGCAATTTATACCTTCAAAACCCAAATAAATACCCAATCATCAGGATTGAACAAATTTCATTGAAATAGTTGACCATTCAAACACCATTTTTTGATTAATGTTTATGAAATTGAAACATAGTTCCAAAATTAAAAAAAAATTAAATAAACAACATTTTACAGTACTTGAAAACATGATTCACATGATTCATAAAGTGAGAAAGGGGCCCACCTATAAATCTAGACTAAAATATTGTCTTGTACAATCTCAAGAACTAAATTATACAGAGCTTGCATTGATTTCTTAAAACAAAAATGCATTACATAGTTTTCCTAGAGATAAGAAATGAAGTCTAAGCATATTGAAGACCTTTTGCAAATATCATTTACATATTAGGCCTATCAATTTTAACATACTGGAAAAACCTTAACCAAAATTTGAAGCCAGAATAAAGTTTATATACATCAACACTAGATATAGTACATGCTTATGTTGGGCCCCATGACCACACTGCAAGGACTTTTATCAAGCCATACATCGATCCTCAGGAAACTCATTTACCACGTTCATGAGATATGATCAGACCAACTCAAGCGATGATCCTTCACAATACAAAGATATGAGCTTGGCTCATGGGTTTAGATTATCCCTTCGGCAATTCGCAGAAGAAATCATGGTCATAATTTGCAGCATTAAGGAAGTTTGAAAAAGAAACCATTGTGCCAATAGGCACATCACCTCATAGCAAGGGCTTTTGGAAGCTTCAGGAAAGTGATTCAACTCCAAGCTAGTTGATTGATTCAAGCTATAAACAGGTTGGTTTTGAATCCCTAGTCTTTGGTTCTTCTTTTGTTCTGGTTCCAGTGGCTTCAATTCAAACTTTTCAGCATTATGGGTTTGCAGTTTGCTTGGTTTTTAGTTTAGACTCCCCTCTAGCTCTCTCTCTCTGTGTTCCTTGAGCTATCTGACATCAACCTTGGTTCTACTATGGGGGTTCATTTTGTTTTCAATACAGTCCTCCACTTGTTACCAATATTGACGCTCAACCTTTAGCACTCTCAACCAAACTCTCCTTCATCTTATTCAACTCCCTAATCCTCAACATGGCTAAAGCATCCCAAAGCAGATACCCTCACAAGGGAAAGAGCCCTATTTTTGAATCAAGGGTTCAAACCTCGAGACTTCTATTTCAGATCTACCCCAGACCGCATTTAATGTGATATCACCAGCATGTTAGAGAAAATGAGACAGGACAAAATGATTCCAAACTCATTTACGTGGAGCCAATTCAGGAGGAAAACTATACCACCACACTGGAAGATAATGCACATGGTACATGCAGAATCCTGGGAGCTATCCTAGAAGAAAAATGGCTTGTTTCCATGGTAAAGAGATGAGTTTTACAGTTTACTTATAGCCGTGAAGGTAGTGAGCATCTCTGTAGCTCTCTGTCTACACTATCACAACAACGAAAATTAGCAGTTCACGAAAAAGAGAGATGAGGAACCAAACTCTGGTAGGGGACCCCAAAGAATTGCTGGTTCAACAACTACAGGGATGGATTATGCTACAAGTCTGCTCATTGCTGAGGGAAATGGCCTTAAGCAAGAACATTAGGATGCAGGAGCAAACCCCAAATCCAAAAGCAAAAGGGGTTTCCCAATCTCACACTCGCAGGAATAAGTTAAGGATTTCGTTGCCAAACACAAGGCCTCCAACATCCAGAAGAAGATAAACTTCCTCAAAAGAGAAGGGGCACCTACAACAAAACAATTGATAATGAGCTAGAGAAGATCATGTCAAATAAGGGAATCTCTCAAAGTAGGGTCACCATTATTCACTCACAATTTCTCTCTATCCAAGAGATGACGACATGTCTCATGGATAGCCAACTAGAATAGAATAGTCCTATCCTGTACCACATCTTGGACACTCTTCAACTATCAGATGGAAAATACAACTCTCTTCTAGGTGCAATTTTTGCCTCAACTATGGGAAAAGGGAGTTCAGAACAAAGACATGCTAATGAGGACTCAACTAGTTGCGGAGGACACTAAGCTCCATGCTAGAAGCAATCTAAAGCACCCCATTTCTCTTGAGTAGGAGGAGGCTTAATCTTAGGTTTTCCTGGTCCATATCTCAAGCTTTATGTTTATATTTTTTGGTGCTTCTCATAGTATCTTTCTTCTTAGTTTCATAGGGAAATTGGCCAGACCATGCCAGCTCTTGGAAGACTGTTTATGCTTTTTAAATTCAGACATACCCAAACTGGCTACTATTCTCAGCCTTTTTAATTTAAATCTAGCAAGTATCTGAGAGGTTGACTAAGTTTCACTTGGATTAACCTCTCACCCTGAATGTGATTTCCACTGTATATATGAATAGACAGGAACACTCTTACTAAAAATACACAAGTAAAAGAAATATGTAAAATAAGTAGATTTAATAATGAGGGAAATAAAAATGGTAATTAAAACAAAATTATATTAAAAAAACAAGGACACCCTTAACAGTGCCAGGGGATGAATTAGTAACATTTACAATGAAATGAAAATCATAATGATTTGGCACACATACAATGGAATTGATTGGTTTAATGTCGTATGTGAAACCCGAGAAGAATCATTCCTTAAAAACTTGGGCTCACCATAAGGACTAATTAATCTTGTATCTTAATCATCACTATTAAGGAAGTGGAAACTTCAAAATTCAATAATATGTAAACAGTAACAATACCTGAACTGATGAACACGTTCAAAATAAAGAGGATAATTGAAATTTGTGTATAGAATGCACCTAGAAAACTCAGCCATAAACAACCAATCATATGCAGGTAACATAAGGGCTGAAGAATCTAACATACTCAGGAAGGAAACAATATACCTCCATAGTTAAATTGATTTCCACTTCGATATCGATACTTTACAGCTTCATTCACAATCTATAGAAAGCAAGGGCAAGTGTTCAATGGAAACTATGCCAGTATTCCCTTACAGAAAATAGCATTAAAAAATTAGATAAACAGTACACTGTGCCTATAGTTGTTATTTTCTTTCCATTTCCTTTCCACAATAGTTTGTGAATGAAGTTGTATACTATTAGTCACGGTACATAACTTTATAGTCAAGTTTATGCGTAGGACATAAGAGGTGAATGTAAATGTTAAAAGGGAAACTAAACCTCTATAATGAAAGAAAATTGGGATTCATCACATGTCAATGGTCATACGACCCAATTTTGGAGATTTCCTATGACCCAATTATGGAGATTGCTAATGCCAATTTAGATATAACAGTGATTGGCAATAGTTTCAAACATAAGAAATCGAAATAAACATCACTTCACTAGCATGCAAATGCTCGACCTCACTATTTCTAGAATAAGAGGTTGTGCCCCATTATATGGTAAGCCCAAAGGCTATGAAGAGTGGCTAAAGAAAAACATTTATTAGATTAAAACATAATCTTAGATTCTTAACATCATTAGCTCAATTCACACAAATAACTAGACAATAAATGCATCTAGAATGGTATTTATTCTACCATGAAAGGGAATGAGAGAACCTATAGTGGATGTCTTGATCTCATATTTTGGATAGAACTACATTATTTCTGAGCCATTCAGCTCTCGAGGTGGTTACTAGAATAAATCAGGGGTAAAAAGGGATTTAAAGATAAATTTTCTACAGAAATGGGGTTCAAAGGGGTTTTATATTGATTCCTAATGTACATGAAAGGACTTTAATAATTGTCTTTGCAAGCACATGTTTTGAGCGAATACATTTAGTAGACACCCTGTGTTTAGCTCTAGTATCATAACATACTTGTGAATAGATTATCCTTTTCACATCCAATGAAGACAACTTGTGACATGACAATCTTCTCACATACTAACATCCTTCCATTTTGCACCATAATTCAGCTCATTTGTTATTTTGATATTTGTACAAGCAGAATATGAGGTTGTTTTCTTAGAAACCCAACATGATTGTTGGTACATATACAAATCAGTGTTAAAAACTCGATGCCTGGATTAGAGATTCTCTAAGATTTAATCAGTGAAAGAAGAGAGAACATTGAATATAAAAGATTGCCAATGACAATACTCACTTCCCATTTGAATAGTCTACAAACCCATTACAAGCCATCCAATGTAAATCTAATTGAATGCAAAGAACAAGTTTTGAGATGAAGGAAGACACTAAATGGTGGTTTATATAAATTTATTTACACATTTCATCCCAATTCATATAATAGGATCACTTTCATCCTTGGGAAGGTTCAAACTTCCAATTGGAATTCTTGAGAAAGATAGATTTCCACCATTTTAGTTAGTGACAACAAACAAGTAACCACTGCATATAAGCACACACACACACACACACACACACACACACACACACACACACATATATATATATGTAAAAGAAGAAAATTTATATTAAAGGAGGTCCCAATTCAAGGTGAAAACATATCCCAACAGCCATGTACTTCGGCTTGCTGAAATAACATTCAAAGTTTCATTCTTTCAGATTATGGGGACCTTAGTTAAAGTCCAGCAACAGGGATTTAAACCTTTCACTCTTTTTTTGTGTGCCAAATTTAGTAATCCAAATGTACATACAGAAATGAATAATTTACCTGGTCAAATGCAGGGTATATGTAATCTGCAAGTTGAATTTCCACTATTGCATGATTTCCCTACACCAAAATACAAAAAGGTCAAAATCAGAAATTGGCATTTGCATAGCATATAGTTTAAAACATTGACAGTAACCAAAATCAGTATAGAAATTGATGACTAATCATCTTTGTTCATGCCTACATGTGGCATACATCATGAATCACGGTGACACCTGAGGAAATTGATTAGTTTAATGAAGTAATCAAATTAGAGCATCTACATTGACATCATGAATCACTGAAATAAGAATGTAGAGAAACATTAGAGCATCTACATTGACAACCTAGGTATGTTGTTATCTAGGAAGATTCTATGTCTTGACCTTGGTTCTTAAAAGAGAAGTTTGGGTTTCCTTTGAAGGCCTAGGTATCCACTTGTAGGCATGCAGATGGAGAGATGAATATGCACCATAAATTGCAGGATTTAATCCAGGGTAGTGTCCTAGCAAGTTCCAGACCTGTGAAGAGGAGAAGAAAAATATGAGTAATGGCTGATAGGCTCAAAGAAGCTGAAGTAGAATCGATACAAAATGAGAACTAGGTACTTTGCGACTTCTATATGTCAGACTTCCAGCATATAAATGTTAAGATTATCACAAAGAATTCTGGCCTAGAAAATCAAATTGCATTACTCCTTCCAAGTAGGTAAGGGGTGTGTCATGGAAAGCACCCTACCTCCACAAGGAGCTTTGAAGCCCTTTCATCTTGTTCAAGGAAGGTTAGAGACTCGATAAAATTATTAGTTTGCTCTTTGTTTTGATTGTAAAAGGTAATGTAGTTTTCTACAACATATGCTCTTGGTGTTTGTTACTTAAGTAAGTTGTTTTCCAAGGATTATTCCCATGTATTGTATCTACTTCTCCATGTACATACCAAAATCAACAATGCACATATCAGATTTTGTGTGTGTACACCCATGCACGTGATTTTCTTCCAAAACAGTTATGGCTATCAAATCAAAAGCAAGTTGGTGATTTGGAAAAGCATCAAGTTGCAGCTATGTCACCTGTACTGAGGGTGATCAACCTTCTTTCTTATGAAAATCTTAATTGTGCCATACATCAAAAACAATACTTCCTGGGGAATAAATATCCATCTTTCACTGCGAGATCCATTCCATCAGCGTCCAAATAAGCAGGGAAAACTTAAAATATAGGTATTTTCTAATAGGGCGCATTGGTTCATTGGTGTGGATGACAGAGTGTCAAGTGTCCACCAGGTCTCCATTCTCGTAGTGGTATGCCTCACCCTTAGAGAGTCGTATTGAAGGGATGAATCCAGCCTTATGTCTTGGGCAATTTTTGCTAAATAACTACCCCTCAACCTTGGCACCCACTCCATGTGGTGCAGCCGGTCAGGGTGTGCTTCTAGAAGTGCTTTCAAGTTTATGTTGTCATTTAGTTTAGGCCTTTGCGATGTGCATTGGGGTCCAAACAATTTGACCAATCAGCCCATGGGACCTTGGTTCATGGATGAGGTTGGTAAAATATTAAGCAATCTAGTAGGGTTTCATTCTTACTGTGAAATGTTCCACCCAAATAGTATTAATTTCAAAGGAATAAGTATTAGGGTTGAGAGCAAGTTCTGTACAATTTCGCCAGAACAGTTACTTGTTTGAATTGGCACAAAGTTAGTGCCGTGCAGTGCAAATCCTCGAAATGTTTCCAATCAAGATAATAATAAAAATAAATTGGACACTCCAAATTTATGTTAATGGTGAGAATCAATGCTAAATGCTAAACTAAACGATGGAAAACTTGGCTCCATAGGACGCTGGATACCCAATTCCTCCGAAAATGGTTACGGTCCAACGATGGCATTGGATTTGACAGTATCCAGTCGCAAGTGAAAAAAAAAATGCTTTTTGATCCGAGGATCTCTATGTGACAAATTGGAGAATGTAATTGAGTAATTGATTAAATTCTTGTGATATATGTTTCATAATTCCACACGTGGCCAGAGTTCTTGGGATTAACTACAGATTCTTTCCCTCCATAGCCTGCAGCTCCAGATTTGTAAACATGTCGTGAAGAATCTTGCTTCTTTGACTTGACCTTTGAATTCATTGTCGCTCACCACCAATGATAAAATTTGAAGGGGGCGTCTTAATTTCAATTGGAAGGTTATTTATTCTAGGAGCACATGAAAAAATGATATATTTTCAATCAAATGTATTTTAAACACATTAA